>VMDO01000002.1:233925-467634 GCA_007922755.1 Pedetes capensis
GGGGGGGGGGGGGGGGGGGGGGGTGGGGGGGGGGGGTCTGGGAGGCGGGGCCTGATGCCAGCGCATGCGCGCGCTGGCTTTGTGACGTCAGGCATCGCGGCCGCGCCAGGCCCCGGCGGAGGCTGGCGGAGGCTGCTCTCCTGCGTGTCGGGCGGACCCGGCTCCCCAGCGACCCGCCCGCCTGCCCCGGCGCCTCCCTCGCTCCCTGAGCGCGGGCCAGCAGCTGGGGCGGAGGCTCGGGGCTTCGCAGCGCGGAGAAGGCGGGCGGGCGGGCAGTGGGAGCGCCGGTCTCTATATGGCGGCGGCTCTGTCGGGCCTGGCTGTCCGGCTGTCGCGCTCGGCCGCCGCGCGCTCCTATGGGGTCTTCTGCAAGGGGCTGACCCGCACGCTGCTCATCTTCTTCGACCTGGCCTGGCGGCTGCGCATCAACTTCCCCTACCTCTACATCGTGGCGTCCATGATGCTCAACGTGCGCCTGCAGGTGAGTGAGCCGCGCCCTCCCTGGCAGCGGGCACCAGCCCTGCGCTGCCTGCCTCGCGGGCGGGACGCCGATGCCCGAGGCAGGTGCCGTGGTTGGGGGCCTAGTGCGTGCTGAGCTCCGTGCAGCCTTTTTTTCCCCATGCAACCCCATTCGAGAAAAGCCTGCTGAGGTAGTGATCTGTCTTCTGCAAAACGAGGCTCACCTGGAGGTGCGGTCCAAGGAGATAGGGATACGGGCTGGAAAGGTCTCGAAGAGAAGGCTTGTTTTGTTTTTGTGTGGTCCTGAAAAGGACAGATTATTGGGTCCTGGCGGTGGGTTTATGGATGAATTTTCTGATTCCCAAACTTTGCAAAGTTTTTTTTTTTTTTTAATATGCATATATATCATCCTTGAAGTTTAAAACAGATGGGTTGTTAATGGTATTAAGATCAGCGTATCTAATTTATGCTGGCCAGGGGTAGAAGGGAGAGGGGGGTGAAGATAAGAGAAAAGGAGGGGGTCAGGTGGAGATGCAAAAGGTTTCAGAGGCCCAAAACAATTCAGATGTGAAATAATAGGGTGCACACACCAGCACCCTGGAGACCGCTTTTGCTGTAAATGACATTTCTCCATGTCTTGAATTACAAATGCCTCTTTCTAGTGGAAGGGGAAGTTGTCGATTTGAGAGTTCTTTTCTCAGAAAGACAGCTAGATTGAGCTGTGGGATTCCCTTTACACACCCTGGAGTATTACAGGCTCTGTGATGGAGAAAGGACTCGTCCCGTGGTTGGGAGCTTTCAATCTGACAGTGCCTACATTGTTCCCCAGTGTGTAAAATAAGCCAGTCTGAGCAGTCCTACCAGGTTTTTTTCTGGTTTGGTCATATCCCTTTGCATGTACCTTGATACTTGTTGGGGGCTGTCGTGTCAGATCCAACTCATAGCCAACATTAGGTTCAACAGAACTGAACACTACACAGCACTGTGCCATGCTCACCATCTTTTTATGTGTGAGCCCAGTGTTGCAGCCACTGTGTTTCTTCTCATTTTGAGTTGTGCCCCATAAGCAAAAGGAGGTCCAAGGAGCTTTACTCCATTCCCATCATTAAGATCAACTCTACTTTGAGGAGGCAATGTTTCCCCTTTCGTTTCTTGAATCCCTTCCAGCCTGGGAGGCTCATTTTCTTGCACTATATTTGACAGTGCTTCTCTGCTATTCGTAGGGTTTTCAATGGCTAATTGTTTCAGGAGTGGGCTGCCAGGTCTTTCTCCCTAATCTGTCTTAGCCTGGAAGCTCAGGTGAAATCTGTCCACCCAGGGTGGCCCTGATGGTATCTGAGATACCAGTAGCATAGCTTTCAGCATCACAGCAACCTGCAAGCCCTCACAACAGGACAAGCTGACAGACACATGGGGGATTTTGATAGTAGACCACATGAAATCTAAAGCCAACTGTTGATCAAAATTTTGTCAGGATAAGTTGAGATGAACTCGACTATTTTAAGATCCAAATTGAGATATTTTTATGTGAACAGTGGCCTGTGGCATCCATAAATGATACCAGGCCAGTGGAGGGCAAAGCTTAGATATCTTTGCAGCAGGTGGGATGAAGGAGTCAAAGGTACTGGGTGCAGGGATTGAGGTAAACCAGAAAGCCTGTGTGGTAGCCAGTTTACCACCCTCTGGAAACATGGGTCCAATGTTTGCCAGATTTAATGATCTCCAAGAGATATGAGACATCCTGGCTTTTAGGTATCAAATTAACTCAGGTTTTATAAAAAAAGAAACTTTGCAGTCAAAATAAATGTCTGCAGGGTATATTTGACCCCCACTTTGGAACCACGTGACTGGAGTTAACCGTAATTTGTACTTATTTATAAAATCACAAGAAGGACTGTAAGAAATTACCTACTGCATAATATTGTTATGTTGACAATGACCATGCTTTGTACCATTAAAAAATAAAACCCAAGCCAGGCATGGTGGCGCATACCTGTAATCTCAGCAATTTGGGAGGCAGAGGCAGGAGGATCACAAGTTTGAGACCAGAGTCAGTCTGCATAATTTAGTGAGACCCTGTCTCAAAAAGTAAAAAAAAGAGCTGAGGGTGCAGCTCAGTGGCATAGCACTTGCAAAGCATGCAAGCTCAAGGCTCTGAGTTGAACCCCCAGGACAGCAAAAAAAAAAAAATTAAAATAAAAATAAAAAAATAAAAGCCACTTTACTCACATACCCATGACTCTATTTATTAGACCACCTCTCTGGTCCAGGGTACTCTGATCACTAGCCTGGACTATTGCAGTATCCTCCATCTGTTTTCCACTGAGCAATTAGAGAAGGCTTTTAAACACATAAGGCAGGTCATATCATTATTCTTTTCTTTTTTTTTTTTTTTTTTCTTTTTCGGTACTAGGGGTTGAACCCAAGGCCTTGCGCTTGCGTGCTATGCAAGTGCTGGACCACTGAGCTGCACCCCCAGCCCATTTTTTTACCTTTTGAGACAGGGTCTCCCTAAGTTTTGCAGACTGCCTCTGGTCTCGAACTTGCGATCCTCCTGCCTCCGCCTCCTGAGCCCCTGGGATTACAGGCGTACATCACCTCGCCCAGCAGGTCATATTATTCTTAAACAACATGTCTGATGCACAGAGTACAGTTCACTTGTTTTTGTCCTGCAGATCTGGCTTCCACCCTCCTCTAACCTCTCACCTGGCTTGCACTTTTTTTTATTAGGCTTGTTCAGGGTTTCCTGTCTACTTTTTGCTTGCTCTTTCTTGCCCCTGGACATTTGCACAGGCTTTTCTTTCCACTGTGAAGGCTCTTCCCTGGCTGTTTGAATGTGGGTATATTCTCACAGTTTAGGTCTTTCAGAGAGGACTTTTGTGATCAGTATCTCTCTGTGATCTTGCCTCTGCTTTCTTCAGTGCAGGAGTACTTAGGGCTCATTTGTCTTTTAAGCAATGAATAGCAGAGGATTACATTTCCAATGTGATACTAAAGGTTTCCAAATCACTCATTTGCTTATAGGACGGTGAGATCATTTCTGGAAAGGCTATTCCAATCCAAGCTTCCTAACAGGGAGTGTGCGCAGTAATGATTGAAGGGAAGTGTGTTCTGGGGCAGGCTGATTCTGGACTTCAGTTGGTGATCCTCCCAAGTCGCTGGGATGACAGGTGTGTGCCACGGCACTTGGCTCTATTTATGACAGTTTTCAAGAGGGTAATTAATAGGAAAGCCCTAGGTGATGTGGCATGTTAAATTATCGGGAAAGTTCCCCAAGTGCCTGTTCTTAATTTCTGTTCATGTCTGGTCACAGTGGCGAACTGGGTGTCCACAGATCACCCGTTCTGTAGTGCTGCCTTAGAGAGACAGTGGTAGGAAGGCTGTAGGGGCTGGATCAGAGGGAGAGTGGGTCAGGAGAGAGCAAGAGGAGCCCCCAAAAGTACAGGGTGGGGGGCAGTTTTGTGTTCCTCTGTAAAGATTTTGTCTTGTACTCTGAGTACAGTGGGAAAGAAGATTTTTGAGCGGAGGTGTATAACATAGTCTGATCTACCTTTTTAAAGAATCATTTTAAAAAAGGCTTATAATGGAAATACCAAAATATAGAAAATAAGATAGTCCAAGGAACGCATATGTCCATCGCCATTTTGCCATAAAGATCAAGTCTTTTGCTAATCTTACTTTATTTCTCTCCTTCAACCTGCACTGTCTCCATCTTCCCACCTCACGTTGGAGTATTTTAAATCAATCCTAGAGAGTGGATTTTTTTTCCCTTCCTTCCTTCCCTCCCACTCTCCTTTCTTCCTTTCTTTTTTCTTTTTTTCCTTTTCTTTCTTTTTTTCTGCCTGTCTCTCTCTCTCTCTCTCTCTCTCTTTCTCTCTCTCTCTCTCTTTCTTTCTTTCTTTCTCTCTCCCTCTCCCTGCCTCCCTCCCTCCCTCCTCCCCTCCTTCCTTGTTGAACCCAGGGTTTTGCACATGCTTTGCAAGTGCTGTACCACTAAACTGCACCCCCAGCCCATTTTTGACTTTTTAAATCTTGAACTGGGTCTCACTAAGATGTGCAGGCTGCCTCTGGCCTCAAACCTACAATCCTCCTGCCTCTACCTCTAGAGTCGTTGGGATCACATGTGTGCACCACCATGCCCAGCCTGACTTTTTTCTTTTTCTTTTGCAATAATCTGAGTTCTAGAAAGGTTGCAGGAATAGTATGGCCAGCTCTCATAGAGCCTTAACTCAGCTTCCTCTAAGGTGAGCCTTGCACGTGACCATGGTACAGTGATCGGAGCTGAGACATCCACATTGGTACAGCGCTATCTGTATGTCACCAGTTCCTCTTACTAATGTCCTTTTCCGTCCTCAAGTCTCACCTTGCATTTAGCTGCTGCATTTCCTGATACTCTGCAGTTGGTGCCGTTTCCTTCTTGTCTGCTTTGTGCATGAGCTGGATGTGTGGGCGGATTTTACCGTCTGACTGTTACAAGAACACTGGCCTCCAAGCTTTATCCGGAAGGGTCTCCACTTGTCTTGGATGTGTGCATAGAAATAGAATTGTGGGGCCATCTGTAACTCTTTGTCTTTAACCTTTTTGTTTGTTTCTTTTCTGAGGCAGAGTCTCTCTGTGTAGCTCAGGCTGACCTCAGATTCAAAATCCTCCTGCCTCAGCCTCCTGGGTGCTGGGAGTACAGCAGGCACCACCCCACCCGGCTGTCCTTAGCCATTCCAGAAGGCTCACTCTTCATAGAGTGTTAAGTGCTAGGGGGAGCAGGGAGACCTTTCAGTCATCCAGGTGGGAAATGATGGGTCCTTCAGGGCAGCAGCTCTGGAGACAGCGGTATGGTGGGCGTTTTTCTGTATGTCAGCATTAGAGCCCACAAGGCCTTCTTCCTGGAAGGAGGAGGCAGTGTGCTAGAGGCGCGCCTTCGCCTCTCAGAATTCTCTGTTCCTTGCCCATTTTTCTGCCGGGTTTGAGTCTTTTCTTAATTTCTTGGAGTTTTTTTGTTTTTGTCTTTTTTTAAAAAAAAGTCTGTCGGCAAGAGCTGAAATCTTGCCAGGGCCTGTGGTACACACCTGTCATCCCAGCAAGTCGAGAGGCAAAGGGACGAGGATCATGAGTTTGAGGCCCGAAGCAGCCCGTGTAACTTAGCAAGACCTCGTCTCAAAAAATGAAAAATAGGCTGAGTGTGCAGGTCAGTGGTAGGGCACTGGACACCCTGGGTGAGGCCGTGAGTTCAACCCCTAAGGACTGCAAAAGAAAAAAACGTCTTAAAAATAGATCTGGGTCAGAGATTGTATATATTGGTAACTTTCAAAGTTCCCATCAGCTTGCCCTCCATGGAGAAGTCTCCACGTGCGTCCTCACCCGCAGTGCAGGGGCCACCCTGGGTGGGCTCCGTTCACTCTGCAGCCCTCTCCGGCCTGGCCTGCAGCCTCTGCTGCTCCTCTGGGCTGCAGTTGTCTGCGCTGAGGTCACTTCCGTGCTGCAGCCATCGCTTTTCTGTCCTCCCCTCTCCTGGGCAGCCTGAAATACGGTGAATGATGTCAATAACAATAGCTGCTTCTTATCGGCAGCTGGCTGAATGATGCCTCTGCCCCTGCCCCAGCTGAGCCTGGCTCCTGGCTCCTGAGCCTACCTTTGAGCATCAAGGTGACCCGGAGACAGGGCAGTGGCTGCGGGGCAGGGCGCAGCTGGTTTGGTGAGGGCAGGAGTGTTGCAGATGTGCTGCGGGATCCGGGGATGCGCGTGTGCTGTTTGGGTCCTGAGTCACGTCAGCTCAATTTAGAAATGATGGAGTTGTCCCTATGTCTCGTCCTCTAAGCTGACCCCAGGGCCTCGTGCTTGCATGCTCTGCAAGTGCTGGACCACTGAGCTGTACCCCCAGCCCATTTTCTTTACTTTTTGAAACAGGGTCTCGCTAAATTACTCAGTCGCTGGGATTACATACAGGCAAGCACCGCCGCGCCCGGCTCAGCTGCATAGACATTTGAGGGTTTCTTTCCGCCCACTGCAGCCTGATGATCTTAGTCAGGGCACACTGACACCAAGGTAAACATACCAGCTCCCTGCCTACAGGCAGGTGAAGCTGGGAGAATGTGTGCAACCTGTCAGTGTGCCGAATCATGCTCAGGGCTCGACATCGCCCTGCTCATTTTAGCTGTGACTTCTTTCTGTCCTCTTCGGGACTAGCCTTGCCAGCTCGCCTCAGGAGGCACCAGAGCCAGGATATTTTTAGTTTACAAAGCAATGGTAGTCCGGACTGTCAGGTGCCAGAGGCCATTAATAGCCTGGGTTAGGGAAGGTAATGGGACAGACGGGACAGACAACCAAGAGGGCAGCTGCTGCCTAAGTGGGTCAGGTCTATTGTCACCCAGCAGGGTGGCTGCTAGACAGGGCATGGATCTGTGTGGAGGTGGCTTTCTCATGCCGCCCTGAGGATCCTGGTCACACCTGGACGCTCTCATTTCTCTGAGCACGGCAATCCTGCTCAGCCTCATGGTTCCATTTTTGGCTCTTACCATTTTGGATGTGCACAGGGAGGGATAAGTCCAGGAATTTAGTCCCCGTATTACACTTTGTTCTTCCCTCTAACTTCAAAACAGATTCCTTCCCTCACTGCTCCGGATAAGTTTGTCTGCCACAGTTTATGCTGTTTATGGTTTTGTAGACCTAACCGGGGGATGGTAGATGATGAGGCCTGGAGCCAGGGAGAGTTAACGCTCTGTATGCTTTGTTGTTATTGTTGTTAGGTGCCGTCGAGTCGGTATCCGACTCATAGCGACCCTCTGTACAACAGGGGAAACGCTATTGTCAGTGCTTCTCTGCTGTTCATAGGGTTTTCAATGGCAGATTGACTTTTTGGGAGGGGGTTGCCAGGTCCTTCTCCCAAGCCTACAGCTTCTGGTGTTCCCAGGCGGTCTCCCATCCAGGTACTAACCAGGCCTGACCCTGCTTAGCTTCCGAGATCTGACCGGATCGGATGCCACAGGGCTACCACTGCAGGCCTCTGTATGCTTACGCACTCTTTATTTGCTGCAATATATACCTAATGTGTTTGTTAGGTGCTGTTGAGTGGGGTCCTACTCATAGCGACTCTGTAACAGAAGGAAACACTCCCCAACACTGTACCATGCCCGGCACTATGTCAGTGCTTCTCTGCTACTCATAGGGCGTTCTTTTTTCATTTCTTTTTGCTTGTTTTTGTTTTTGCAATACTGGGGGTTGAACCTAGGGCCTGGCATTTGCATGCTTTGCAAGTGCTGTACCACTGAGCTGTACCCTTAGCCCATTTTTTTACTTCTTGAGAAGTAAAAAATTACACTAAATTATGCAGACTACCTCTGGTCTCAAACTGCAATCCTCCTGCCTCTGCCTCCTGAGTTGCTGGGATTATAGGCTTTTGATGGCTGATTCTTTTGGGAGTGGGAGTGGGCTGCCAGGTCCTTCTCACATTTTTGTGGTGCTGGGGATCGAACCCAGGGCCTCAAAGCTCACAGAGCAGCACTCTACCAACTAAGCCAAATCCAAGCCCTTATCTAGCATAGTGAAAATAAACTGTGCAAAATAGTTCGCAAATGATTATTAAGTATGTCTAGAAATGATTTGGGAAGTTATTTCTGGCTCTCAAAATATAATTAACATATACAGCAGTCTAATATCAGAAGTGGGCTGGGATTTAGCTCAGTGGGTAGAGCGCTGCGCTGCAGTCTCTGAGGTCCCGAGTTAAATTCCCAGCACCACAAAAATGGGAGAAGGGCCTGGCAATCCACTCCCAAAGCAATCCCAAAACAGTCAGCCATTGAAAACCCTATGAGGGTCGCTATGAGTCGGATACCGACTCGACGGCACCTAACAATAACAACAACAATATCAGAAGGGGTTAGTTGAGGGCCTTGAGCCAAAATGTAATCTGTGACTGATTGAAATCTTCTTGGTAAGAGAATTAAATACGTAGCTTGTCACTGAATTTACTAAGGAGCTAGAAGAACTTCGTGGAACAATTTGTTCTATCGTGATTCAATCTACATGATTACTTTGTCACTAAATAAATGATTATTTTAATGGGACTTTATTTATTTGCAGTACTAGGGGTTGAACTCAGGACTGCCTTGCGCATTCTTTGCAAGTGCTCTACCACTGAGCTGCACCCTAGCCCATTTAAAAATTTTTTATCTTGTTAAGTTACCCAGGCTGCCTCTGGCCTCTGACCTATGAGCCTCCTGAGTCACCGGGAGTACAGGTATGAGCCACCTCACCCAGGCAATGACACCTTATTTAAAGTATTGTAACACAATTCTTTCATCTTCAAATACTTCATCTTTCTGAGGAAAACTAAGTCCTTATACAAGGACATAATAGAAGGGGTTAGGAACTAATTTTCTTGAGAGCTGTCCCATATTAAATGACCTGTTTTTCTTAAGAATTAAAAAAAATTCCTATTTTAATATGTATTAAAAATATACTTCAGAATGCTATTTCAGGAGAATGTTCATTTCTGGTACATTTCATCAGTAAGATAAGTGTAAAGTTTGCAATAATGCACTCTGGAAAGTTGATTTGAGGGAAATTCATTAAGTTTGACTTGATAAACTTTGAAAGTATTTGTTTGGAAATGTAGCGGGAAGTTAAGCCAGATATGGCAGTGCATGCTTGTGATCCCAGCACTCAGGAGGCTGAGGCAGGAGGATTGACATGAGTTTGAGGCTGGTCTGGGCTACATAGCAAGTTCCAGGCCAGCCTGGGCTACACAGTGAGACCCTGTCTCAAACAAAACAATGAAACAAAAGCCAGGTGTGGTAGCACATGCCTGTAAATCCCAGTACTCAGGAGGCTGAGGCAGGAGGATCAACATGAGCTCAAGGTCAGCCTGGGCTACACAGCGAGACCCTGTCTCAAAAACACAAAACAAAAATAAACAAAAAACAAATGAACTGTACCTGGAACAAAAACACAAAACAAAAATAAAAAACAAATGAAATGTACCTGGAACCCATTGTAGTTGTAGTCATTACACCTTACATTTCTATTTTGCTTTCTATTATTCAGATATATTCCTATTTATTATTTAATTTTATTTTGGGGACAAAATCTAGCCATGAAGCCTAGGCTGGCCTCAAACTCATGATCTTCCTACCTCTGCCTCCCAAGTGGTTGGGGTTATAGACATGCACCACCACGCCTGGTTTCAAATATAGCCTTATCACTTAGAGTCACAGTCTCAGTAAGAATGTGCTGTCCCACCCGTATACGCCTTCACAAACAATTTTGCTCCATCAAAATACGGCACAAGGGCTGAGGGTGTAGCTCGGTGGCAGAGTGCGTGCATAGCCTGGGAGAGGCCCTGGTTCCGTCCCTAGCATGCACACACACAGGTTCATGTTATAAAACATCGAAAAAGTTAAGAAGGAGAAGAGGCGATGATGTTCTCGTATTTTCTCCCATGGTTTGTGGAGTGGGGCCACCTCTTCTTAATGACTACTGGACTAGAAGATTGTGCTGTGGGTCTTCAGAATCTACCTGTAGCTAACTGAGTTGTTTGTGGAAGACACATAGTAGGTGTGGTCTCCTTTTTGAACATGTGACTTGCTGTCTTCGGGACCCTGGGGTCTCCTGCTGTGCCTGGAATCTTTCTCCTTGGTGTCTGCAGGCCCTGCCCTCTCCAGGCTGTTTCTCTGTTCCTGGCCGCCTGCCTCTTACCCGTTCTTTCTGCCTTCTCTCCTGACGTGTCACATCGGGGTCTTCACTTGAGCCACCTCTCGAGGCGTGGATCTGGGTCCCCAGCTGTGATAGCCCTCTTGAGCTAAGCCAACTATTTGCCCACATCTACAGTCACACTGTGTGTCCCAGTCTGAACCCCGGCTTCCCTCCAGGTCCATGCCTCTTCTGTTTTCAGTCAATGTCACCTTCATCATTGAGAGTCAAAGCAGAAGCCCGTGAGTCACGTCACCTGCTGCTGCATCCAGTCAGTCCCCGACTTTGAAAAGGCACCGCAGCCCATCTCTCCTCTTTTCTCGGGTGGCCGGCTTTTCCCTGCACTTGTGGACTGGCCCTTTGATGGCCTCTCTGCTATGGCTTCTGGTAGTCCGTCTGCCACAGCGCAGCCAGGGTAGTGCATCTGAAGTGCAGAACGAGCCACGTTGCCTTGCTAAAAGCTCCTCCGCACCCTGCCCTGCTGAGTGAAGTGCAGACTGCTTAGGACAGTGGGCCGGCTTCCACCCTCGGGCTCCTCTTTAGTTCTCTGTGGTCTCTGCTCAGCCTTCTTTGCTCTCTGCTTCAGCCTCCAAGAATGCTTTTCTTTTCTTTCTTTCCTTTTTTTTTCTTTCCTTTCCTTTTCTCTTGTCTTTCTTTTCTTTTCGTTTTTGTGCACTGAGACAGGGTCATACTCTGTACCCTAGGTTGGCCTTGAACACACAGTCCTTCTGCCACCCCTTCCCAGTTCCGGGATTACAGGTGTGTGCCACCAGACCTGGCTTGTACTGTTCTTTCTGTTCGGTCCTCTGTGGGCAGATTGTCATCCTGTTCTCTGTCATGAAGTAGGAATCTTTGGAGCCAGATTTTGCTGGATCATAGTGTTTGTCGTATGATACTTGGTGCGCATAGATGCTCTTAACACCCTCTGTGTTCTTCATAGAATTTTAATTTGATTATCTTTTCCAGGTTCATATTGAGATCCACTGAAGGCCCTTCCCTGACCGACAGGCATCACCCCAGTCTGGCTGCATCAGAGCAAAGCATGAGGGACAGAAGAGGGACGACCCTGGGCACCTGCCTGGCAAAAGCGAAGGGGTCGGGAAGAGATGACGCAGGCAGACTATTACGTAGCCTTAAGAAGACAACACAGAAGGGGAGCCCTTGCCCAGCAGATGTTCCTTCCTGGGTCAGTAAGCCCGAAGCTGACATGGATGGAAGTTCACGGGATGAGGCGTTATCCTTGCAAATGAAAAGTGACCTGAGCGAGGCCGACCTCTTGCTCCACAGTCGCAGCGAAGTGCTTCCATATCTGTGGGAGGAAGTCCCACATCAGTGGGAGGAAGTCCTCCCATCAGTGGGAGGAAGTCCAGCTTCAGCAGCGTCTCCAGGCAAGGCCGTGGGTCTGGTACCTGCTCCTGTGGAAGAGCGTCTTGCCGGTGTGGCCTGCGGCACTGGTGACACTCCAGGGAGGGACTGGCTAGGAAGAGGGCCCAGACTACGGACAGCCACAGAGGACAGAGCCCCAGAGGAGAGTGCTGGGTGTGAGCATGCCGAGGCCATCCGAAACAGTGGGACTCGGGAGTCTTTAGGGGAGAACCACCGTGTGCTCTCCCTCAGGGGCTAGGCACTGAGCTGGAACCGTCCCGCCTGACTTCCCAACTGCCTGCCGCTCCGTTCCCCGTCCCGGTGTTCTCCCGAGAGACAGGACAAGACGTGTTTTCCTTGACCGCCTAAAGCCTGCGTTTTCCACGCAAACCATAGGATACAAGAAAATCCTTCATGTGTAAAAGGTACCCCAAGTGGTTTTCAGAAAACCCTGGGGTTTCTGCTCTACGACCCTTCCAGTGATCAGATCTCTAATGCCGTAGTTAAGGTTCAAGCAGAACAATAAAAGTAGTGGACGAGTTTTAAGAGTTGTCTTAGAATGTTTTCTCTCGCATTCAGTCTGGATTCACACAGCGAAGCTATTCATTCCCCGCTTTGATCTGTGCAACTGGACAGACTTGAAGTTGAGTTGAAACTCATTAAACGCGTGTGATGTGGAAGGAAATCTTTGAGCATGTTTTAAACTGTGCTTGGGAGACACTCAACTGAGAAACCCTTTTAGATTATTGATATCTCCAGTATGATATCAGATGAGAACATAATGACTTATCATGAAATTCCTTCTGTGTCTCCAAACCCACTCTAAAGGGACATTGCCCCAGATCCTGTCCCTTCAGCCTGTCTCCGATCACCTAATGGAAGTGGATATTCGTAAAGTTTACCTGCTGTGCTTTTATTCAGCCTTGCTGAGATCGTGGTGCGCCGTTACCATTTCTGCCTTTTATAGGAATAATTTGGATCTGCAGCAAAATCTGGTTTCCTTTCTCAAACCTCTTTTCCTCCCACTTGAAATGCAGTTTAAATGGAGGCCCTGTGGTGAAAGTTGCAATATTAAATTTCAAATAATTGCTCAAATAGGAAGCCTAGCATTGTTACCCTAAGTAAAAAGGAGCCCAAGACTGTTTTCTATAGCTCAAATATAGAGAGGCAAATCAAGTATTTCCCTTACAAAATATCCTGGGTCCTAGCAGCCGAGGTCTTTTTTTACACAAGAGATTTTTCTGAAGTAACTCCCTTTGTCGTTTGCTGATAACTTTAATAAAGGTTATTTGAGAGTGTCAGTTTTTAAGGATGCCCAGAGTGAGACCTAACATAGCCATGCAGGGGATGACTGTACATATCGGTTTACATTGTGTGTTTAATTACTATGCCATGTGCAATTTTAGCGTTTTGGAAAAATGGAGAATAAAAGTTGTTCTTTAGCATAATATGTCTTACGTCTTACGTTACTTGCGTAGTCTCCGTTCTCCTGCCTTTTTTTTTTTAAATGATGCCATCATCTTCCTAATACACTTTTTTTTAGCACCAAAGTAGGTTGCCAATGCAGAAGACCAGAAACGGAGCTTGGAAAACCAAATGTAATGCTAGACTGGAATTCCTCTTTCTCTTTCTCTCTCTCTCTCTCTCTCTCTCCCGGGGATGAAGTGAAATGGTGTGTTGTGATCCTCTTGGAGTGGGGTGAGGTGGGGAGTCCTTGATCAATGACTGTCTCGAGCCAGGTGTGGTGACACTTGCCTGTAACCCCAGCACTAGGGAGGACGAGGCTGGAAGATCTCAAGCTGGAGGCCAGCCTACGCTATATAGCAAGATCTTGGTAAAAAAACAAATCAGAATAAAACAGAAAACCATCTCCAGCTCATCCAAATGACACCATTTTGACTGAGCACCCAAACCCCTAGTGAATGGACACTTGCTTGTGATATCACTGGCATTATGACATGAGAGAGGGACACCTACAGACATTTTAGGATGGGAACTGCTTCCTTGGCAAGCCCTCCATTTGTTTGTTTTTTTAAACTTACTCTGTTGGGATGGGCCTTTTCACGACTCTAGCTGTTTTATTATTCCTTTTGGGTAATAAACCACAAGTATAGAAATGTTCAACTAAGCCGGGCGTGGTGGCGCATGCCTATAATCCCAGCAGCTTGGGAGGCGGAGGCAGGAGGATCACAAGTTCGAGACCAGAGGTGGTTTTCATAACTTAGTGAGACCCTGTTTCAAAAAAGTAAAAAAATGGGCTGGGGGTGCAGCTCAGTGGTCCAGCACTTGCAGAGCATGCAGGCTCGAGGCCCTGGGTTCAACCCCCAGTACCGGAAAAAAAAAAAAAAATGTTCAACTAATTGTCAAGAAAAAATACAGAATTCCCTATTTAGCATCGAATGCTAAATTAAGAGCCTGCAGCCATAGCACTGTGGGGTCCAATCCTGTCAGATCTGGGAAGCTAAGCAGGGTCGGGCTTGGTTTGTCCTTGGATGGGAGACCGCCTGGGAACACCAGATGCTGTAGGCTTAGGAGAAGGACCCAGCAACCCACTTCCAAAAATCAATCAGCCATTGAAAACCCTATGGATAGCAGACAAGCACTGACAATAGTATTTCACCTATTGTACATAGGGTCGCTATGAGTTGGGTACTGACTCTGTACCTAACAACAAGCTAAATTAAGAAATTTGAGATGTTTTCATATGGTTGTTATAGAAGGAAGTGTGTACTTTCATTTTCTTTTTTGTCTTTTTCTTTTTCTTTTTTTTTTCTGGTACTGGGGTTTGAACCCAAGGCTTTGCGCTTGCATGCTTTGCAAGTCCTATACCACTGAGTTGCACCCCCAGCCCTTTTTTTTTTTTTTTTTTTTTTTTTTTACTTTTTGAGACAAAGTCTCGCTAAATTACTCTGCCTCCGGTCTGGAACTTGCAATTCTCTGCCTCGGCCTCCTGAGCTGCTGGGATTACAGGCATGCACCCCTGCGCCTGGCTTCCACTTTTTATTATTTTGAGTCAGGGTCTTGCTACGTTACACAGACTGCCTCTGGCCTCAAACTTGCAATCCCCCTGCCTCTGCCTCCCCAGTCACTGAGATTACAAGTGTGCGCCACCACACCTGGCCTATGGTTTCCGTTTTTCTTTGGGACACTGGAATGAATAATGAGGTCTTGAAGTCATTAGGAAGTTGCAAGTTTATACAGGATCAAAGTGAATTAAGAGGCTGGGCATGGTGGCACATGCCTGTAATCCCACAGCTTGGGAGGCGGAAGCAGGAGGATCGCAAGTTCGAGACCAGAGGCAGTCTGTGTAATTTAGTGAGACCCTGTCTCAAAAACTATAAAAAAATAAAATGGGCTGGGGATGCAGCTCAGTGCTCAAGCACTTGCAAAGCATGCAAGTGCAAGGCCGTGGGTTCAACCCCTAGTACCCAAAAAAATTTTTTTTTAATTATGAAACTTTTTTTTTTTCCCCGCGGTACTGGGAGTTGAACCCAGGGCTTCGTGCTTGCATGCTAATCTGCAAGTGCTGGACCACTGAGCTGCACCCCCAGCCCATTTTTTTTTTTTTACTTTTTGAGACAGGGTCTCGCTAAGTTACTGCCTCTGGTCTCAAACTTGCGAACCTCCTGCCACTGCCTCCTGAGCCCCTGGGATTACAGGTGTGCGCCACAATTAAGAAACTCTTGCATTTAAATAATTTTTTGGGTTTGGGTTTGGTTTTTGAACCAGGGTTTAGTGTAACTCAGGCTGGCCCTGGACTCTCAACAATCCTCCCGCCTCATTCTGTGGGTGGTGGGATTATAAGCGCCGGCCACCATACCTGGCTTTAAGTAGATCATTCTTACCTGACTGTTAACTTTATGAATAGAATGCAAGACATGTATTATAGAGCTTAGTGTAGACCTTTTGTGACAACAGGACACAAAATGAGAAGTGAGCCTTGTAATTCTCTCTACATATTTTTGTTGATAATCTTTATGTTCTCCTTAAGATTTCCAAGCCAAAAAAAAAAAAAAAAAAAAGAAACGATCTCCTGAACAATATGTATGGGTGTGTGTCTGGCATGACTTTGTTTTTAAAGAAGGGTTTGATTTGTGTTGGTCCCTGCTAGATCAGACCCACACATCATCTTCATGGCATGTGGCTGGTTAGGTCTGAGGAGGCCTTAAGTGCTATTTGTCTTTTTCGTCTCTATTTTTCCTTTTTTTTTTTTTTTTTTTTTCCTTTACATGCTAGGGATTGAACTCAGGAATACAGGTTCTCTTGCATGCTAAGCATGTACTCTACCACTGAGTTACACCCCCAGCCCAGATCTGTTATTTAAAAATAGACACGAAGGGCCAAGGATGTAACTCAGTGATAGAGCACTTGGCTAGCATGCACAAGGCCCTGGGTTTGATCGTGCTCTGCCAAAAGGAGAATTAATTAAATAAACAAACTACCGCAGTTCTGCTTTGATTGTGATTTGAATAGATTACAGTTATTTTTAAAAACTGTTATAGGCCCCATGGGGTGTTGCATGCCTATAATCCTGGCAACTCACAAGGCTGAAGCAGGAGGACTGTGAGTTTAAATTTGTTCTGAAATTGAGAATCCAGCAGTCATGGGAACAAGCTCTTCTTCCACCCTTGTGTTTTTGGTATCTGTGAGAGAGTAGGTTGATGTAGATTTTGCATCCTTATGTCCAGGCATGTGGCAGGCAGGTTTTGTTGTTAAATGAATGCATCTCTGACTCCACTGTGTAAAAGCAAGATTCGGCACATGCACCAATCTTTAAATGTACAGGCCTGATGTTGGGGGCTTACACCTGTCATCCCAGCACGCCAGAACCTGAGGCAGGCGGATCTCAGTTCAAGGCCAGCCAGATCTACATAGAACCAGACTCAAAAATTTTAAAAAAAGAAAGAAAAATCCACACAATTGGAATTTTACCTTCTTTTTTCCTATCTCAGGAATTCTATGATGTTAGGTGCCGTCGAGTCCCGTCCAACACATAGTGACCCTATGTACAACAGAACGAAACACTCCCGATGCTGTGTCATGCCCAGCTCTATTGTCAGTGCTTCTCTGCTATTCACAGGGTTTTCGATGGCTCTTTTATGATTATATCTGGAGTGGGCTGCCAGGTCCCTTCTTTCGTTTTTTGCAGTGCTGGGGATCAAACTCAGGGCCTCAGACAGCACAGAGGAAGCGCTCTACCAACTGAGCAAAACCCCAGCCCAGGGATTCTATAAAAATACATTAACCAGACACCTCCCTTTGGTCCCAGGTAAGTATTGTGGATTTGTGTTGGACAGTGTCTATATTCTAGCATTCTTTATTCCTTTTATTCTCTTTTATTTGTCCTGTCTTTTAAAAAGTCCTGGGAGGTCGTAACCAGCCTTTAAGATCCGCATCGTTTATATGTTGAATATTATATCCAAAATGATTTTCTCTCAGCCTCCTTTAGGGAGCAATGAGTGTGTCTCTCTCACACCCTCATCTTGGTGATCAAACCCAGGACTTTGAACTCACTAGGCAAGCACTCTATCAGTGAACTACTGAGCTTGTTTTTTTCCAGTGGTCCTGCTATGTAGTACAGGCTGACCTCAAATTTGCGAAATTTGGCAGACATCTGCCATACTAGAAGCAATGTGTGACACACAGTATTGTCACGATGGAGGATGAAATTAAAGACACAAAAGGACTTCTAGCCGGGCACCTACACACACCTGTGATCCCAGCAACGCGGGAGGCTGAGGCAGGAGGATCGCAGTGTCGAGGCCAGAGGGAGCCTTCGTAATTTAGCAAGACCCTATCTGAAGATAAAACATTTGAAAATGGGCTGGGAGTGCAGCTCAGGGGTAGAGCTTGCAAAGTCTATGTGAGAGATCATGGGTTCAACCCCCAAGAACCATACACACACACACACACACACACACACACACACACACACACGCGCGCGCAAGAAACATAAAAGAAAAAAAGAGGACTTCCAAAAGTGGCAAAGTGCTGGGATAAATGTGTTCGAATCTGGGGGAGTAGTTGAAGGGGATTAACAGCAATGTGTATTTTACTGTAACTTTTTTTTTTTTTTAGATTCCAGGGAGCTGTAATCAAGAGCCTCTCAAGTACTTTGCAAACACTTTATCCCTGGCCTGCACCCCCAACCTTTTTAAAATTTTTTTATCTTGAGATGGGGACTTGGTAAGTTACGCAGGCTGCCTCTGGTCTCCAAATTGCGATCCTCCTGCCTCCGCCTCCAGAGTTTGTTGGGATGACAAGTGTGCGCCACCGTGCCTGGCATTAATACGATTTTTTAACTTAAACTTTCCCTGTATTTTTTGATCACACCCCATATAAGCTTCAAGGAAAAATTCTCACGTCACTCTCAAGGTGAACTGAAGCAAGCGCAGGGGGATGAGACTCCATTTCAGGACGGTAGGTTTTAAGCGAGTCTCAGGGTAATGGACGTAGTTGCTTAATTTGGGGAAAAGGGTGAACCGCAAAAGCAAGACCCCTGCCTCTGTGCATGCAAAGCTAACATTCGCCACAAGAGGGAGCCACGTATCCACGGGCAACGTGGTGCTTTCAGAAGGCTTTGCTTTTTCTGGTGGTTTATCCAAATTCTCAAGCAAAAATAAATGTGAAAGTGCGGGATTTAATCTACTTCAGCATGGTTTGTTTACTTCAGTAATGTGTCAAACCTTACGAGAGCATAACTTTTTGTTCAATACCTATGTTGCTGTTAAGTGCTGTTGAGTCAGGTCCGACTCATAGTGACCCTATGTACAACAGATGAAACACTCCCTGAAACTGGGCCATGCCCTGCACTATGTCAGTACTTCTCTGGTATTCATAGGGTTTTCAATGGCTGATTGTTTTTTGGGAGTGGGTTGCCAGGTCCTTCTTCCGTTTTTGTGGTGCTGGGTATTAAACCCAGGGCTTCAGAGAGTACAGACTGTCACTCTACAACTGAGCTAAATCTCAGCCCTTTGATACCTATGTAGTTTGTTGTTGTTAGGCGCCTGTCAAGTTAGTGTCTGACTCCTAGCGATCCTATGTACAACAGAGGAAACAGTTTTGTTGGTGCTTCTGTGCTATTCCTAGGGTTTTCAATGGCTGCTTGTTTTTTGGAAGTGGGTTGCCAGGTCCTTCTCCCAAACCTACAGCACCTGGTGTTCCCAGGCGGTCTCCCATCCAAGTACTAACCAGACCCAGCCCTACCTAGCTTCCGAGATCTGACAAGATGCCACAGCAGTACAGCTGCAGGCTCAATACCTATAGATGGTGCTTGTTAGGAAAAGAAAAAATATTGTGGGTTGTTTTTGTTTATTTATTTGGCTACATAGCCCAGGCTAGCCTGGAACTCATTGTGCAGACCAGGGTGGCCTCAAATTCACATTGATCCTCCTGCCTCAGCCTTCCCAGTGCTGCAATCAGGTTTTGTTTACAGTATCATTATCATTATTATTATTATTAGTTATTATTATTTGTTATTATTATTATTAATAATAATAATTTGCAGTGCTGGGGATCAAACCCTGCCTCTTGCATGTACTAGGCAAGTGCTCTATCATTAAGCTACACCCCAGGCCCCCCTTTTTTGGATTGACTTTCAATAAGAAATGACATTTTTATACCACATGTGCAAGAACAGTAATATTCACAATGCCCTGTTGAGTTTTCTGCTCAAAAATATGTATAAGTCCCGGTGCTGTGAGCCTCCACTAGTATAGGCCTTTTCAGGTAGGGGTGGCCTGTGCTGATTCAGGGGGCCCCAGTGTGCTTCTCTTGAGCTCCATCTCTGTGTGACAGCCTCTTGGAGACCCTTTAAGGGAAATTTGCCACACAGAACAAGTTGATTTTTCACTACAGAAATCACAACTTTTCATTCCTGTGTAGCCCAAGCTGGTCTTGAACTTGTGATCCTCCTGCCTCAGCTTCCAGAGTGCTGGGACTACAGGTGTGCACCACCAGCCTGGATAGAACTTTAAATTTCCTTTGGCTTGTAATGAATTTTTTTTTTTTTGGTGGTTTGTGGGGGTTGAACCCAGGGCCTCAAACTTGGATGCTTTGCAAGTGCTGGACCACTGAGCAATACCCTGCACACATTTTTACCTTTTATTTTGAGACAAAGTCTCACTAAATTACATAGTCTGCCTCTGATCTTGAACTTGCAATCCTTCTGCCTCTATCTCCTGAGTCACGGGATCACAGGTGAGAGCCACAGCGCCAGGCTTATGAACTGTTCTTAAAGCATAGGAATCTATTAAGAAATTGGAAACTGGTATTATTCCATAACATTCATGAATTATTGCTCTTCCCAATGCATTTTTGTAAGAGATCTATCACGGAAAAAATTAAATGATAAATTGGGATAATGGAGTATATATAAATAGTTTGCACAGTATTTAATGGTGTAGAGACGTTTTGAGTACCACTTAGGACTTGGTAAAGCAGTTTGTTGGAATAAACTCAAGGCTTTCTCTTTGTTAGATATTTTCATTTTAGTGTGTTATGAAAAAAATCACCAGAATAGAACTCCCTGTTGTCTGCTTTGGTCTGGCATGCAATATTCAAAGCTCCTCCGATGTGTTTTGCAAGATCACAAAACCTGGTGTGAGTTTATTATAGCACACATATCTTCATGTTATAAAGCTCTTGTCTTTAAAAAAATTTTTTTTTTGGAGACAGGGTGGTACTATGTAGCCCAGGCTGGCCTGGAACTTGCAATCCTCCTGCCTCTACCTCCCAAGTGCTGGGATCATAGGTGTGGCCACCACATCAGTCTCCTCCCCCACATGGAGAGGAGATCTTGCAAGGTTGAGACAGGGTCTCGCGAGGCCCAGGCTGTCCTGGAACTGGAAATCTTCCTGCCTCCACCTCCCCAGCGCTGGAATACAGGGTGGCCACCACGCTAGGCTCCTCTCTCATCTTGGGACAAGATGGGCAGGGTCTCGAGATCCTCTTGCCTCTGCCTCCCAAGTGCTGGGATCACAGATGTGCGCCACTGTGCCTGGTTCTCTTCTAGTTTTTCATCAAATATACAATAGGTTGTTGTGAACTATAGCCCCCAGACTGTGTAAAGCTCATCTGTCTGTGTGTGTGGTTCTGGGAATCAAACCCAGGACCTGGTGCATGCTAGTCAAGTTCTCTACCACTGGGCTAGACTCCCAACCCTTGTGTAAAGCTCATATCTTAATGCATGTGGTTCTCTGTTATATTTGCTGTTCCTTCAAGATGTTTTATTACAAGAAGAACTGGCAATAATGGCATAAGAACTTTTCATCTGCCATCATGCCCATGACCATCTTTTCTTCCTCCTCCTCCTCTTTCTTTTGCTCCTCCTCCACCTCCTCCTCCTCCTCTTCTTCCTCCTCCTCTTTGAAGTACTTGAGGATTGAATCCAGGACCTTGCACATACTTTGCAAGTGTTCCACCATTGGGCTGCATCCCCAGCCCATTTTTTGAGACAAGTTCTCACTAAGTTACTCAGCCTGCCTCCAGCCTCAAACTTATGATCCTCCTGCCTTAGCCTTCCAAGTTGCTGGGATTACAGATGTGTGCCATCACACCTGGCCCTTTGGGCAATATCTAATGATTTTAATGTCTTTTTAGTCTTGCACTTTTTTTTTTTTTTTAAGTTAGGGTCTCTTTATGTAACCCAGGCTGACAATCGTCCTGACTTAGCCTCCCAAGTGCTGGGATTATAGGCATGCACCACCCTGCTTGGCTAGTCTTGGGCTTTTAAAAATATGTCTTGTCCTTTTCTTTTTTCTTTTCTCTTTTTCTTTTCTTTTCTTGGACGTGCTGGGGATCAAACCTAGGACCTTATGCACACTAGGTAAATGTTCTTCTACTGAAACAGTGCCCTTGAAACATTGCATTTTCCATTTGGCTACAGCCCGAGCATGCAATTTCCAGCAGGAGAGCCGGCTACCCTCGGCACACTGCACAGGAAATATACACTCAGGTTTAAAGCTTGATTTTGGCTCGGGTAACCAGACAGTTCATCAAACTTGGGATGATTCATAAGAACATCCTGTACTGTCCCCCATCAAGACCCACTGGGGGCCTCAAAATGTGAGAGCGGATGCCCGAGGCATGGAGGCAGGCCTTGGAAGCATTTGTCCCTGAGGAACTGCTGGCTTATTGCGGAACCCTTGAGCGCCTTCCAGCTCCAGGCTGGACTTGGTCTCCCCCTTGTTGCCTCCAACATTACCTCTTTTCCCAAAAATAGGATTTGGAACTTATTCCCCATGTGACATAATGCATCTTACAGTCAGAGGCAGGAAGTGAATGCTTTCCGGCTAGGCCTGCAAAGTCCCCTGGAGATGGGCTGGGAAGGGTACTCTTTTCCCTTCTTATTCCACCCTTGACATCAGCACCCTTATTAAAAGGTGATTTTCTCCGGTCTGAAAGCACAGCATACCCTTCCAAACTGTGCAGCAAAAAAGCTTAGGATGCCAGGCTGTGGCTCACGTCTGTCATCCCAGCAACTCAAGAGGCAGATGCAGGAGGATCTCGAGTTTGAGGCCAAAGGCAGCCTGCATGACTTAACAAGATCCTGACTCAAAATAATAATTAAAAAAAGGGCTGAGGGTACAGCCTTTAAAAAAGGTAGAGAGCGCTTGCAAAGTATGTGCAAGGCCCTGGGTTCAACCTCCAGCACTGAAAGAAAAAAGTGTCGCAGTGATAGAGTGTTTGCCTAGCTTGCACAGGGCCCTAGGTTCCAGCCTCTGTACCATCTGCACAGATGTGGAAACAAACTGAAAGACAGGAGGAAATAGAGGCCAGTTTTGCTTTGCTGCTTGAAGAAATTCATTGTAAGTTCCTGGGTTTTTTGTTTGTTTGTTTGTTTGTTTGTTTTTGTGCTGTGTGTATGTGAGGTTGAACCCAGGGCCTCAGGTCCTCACACACACTTTGCAAATGCTCTACCAGTGAACTGCGCCCCGTGGACAGTTTTTACCTTTTGCTGGAGTCAGGGTCTGGCTAAGTTATACAGGCTGCCTCTGGCCTCCAACTTGGAATCCTCCTGCCTCCGCCTCCCGAGTCGCTCGGATTACAGGCAAGGCCACTGTGCCAGGCTCATTATAAGTTCTGATGTAAGGAAAACTCCAATTATTTAAGATGACGAATGGGGAAATCCACATTAATTGGAGTTGCTATTAAGTGGGTGTTTTCCTACCAAATTGAACAGCAAATTATTGGAAAGACTTCGGATGAAAATGAAAGTGTCGTAGGCAGTGGTGACAGGGGACCATTCAGCTCCTCTGCTCTGGCTGCCCCAGGAGGCCGCAGCCCCGATGCTTTTTCTGGAGACTTCCCAGACTCTGCAGCTGGTCTCCCTCCGTGGGGCCCCCAGACCCCCGTGGGTGTAGACTGGCCCCTTTTCTCCGCCTTTTCCTGGCTCTTAGGATCCAGTCTGCTTTTCTTTTTCCATCCAAGTTGCTAATATGAACTCTTGCTTCTTGGGGTTCCCCCTCTTTAAGTGGAATCTTACCAGGTTCTTGTGACCCCCCAATAATATGTAAGTACTCATCCTACTTATGGTGCATTGTAAGCCAGGCGTAGTGACACATGCCTGTCATCCCAGCAACTCGGGAGACTGAGGCAGGAGGATCACAAGTTTGAGGCCAGAGGCAGCCTGTGTAGCTTAGCGAGACTCTGTCTCAAAATTAAAAGATAGAAAAGGAGCTGGGGATGCAGCCCAGTGGTAGAGCACTTGTCTAGCTTTTGCAGTGCCCTAGGTTCCACCCCTAATACTGCAAAAATAAATCATAGAATATATGTTTTGTCACAGTAAAAATTTCAAGGAGAAATAACACATGCTAGGGTCTGGTGAGATGTGCCCAGATGAAGGGCTTGATGAGCCCACGGTTCCTCTCGGCCTTGGGACTTTTCAGTGCTCTCTGACTTTCTCCCTCCCTCCTTTGGATGAGACATCCTATCTTCCCACTATTTCCTCAGCCACAGACCTTAACCTCTGTTGTTGTTGTTGTTGTTGTCAGGTGCCGTCGAGTCGGTATCCGACTCATAGCGACCCTTACAGGGTTTTCAATGGCTGACTGTTTCGGGATTGCCTTGGGAGTGGATTGCCAGGCCCTTCTCCCATTTTTGCAGTACTGGGAATTGAACTCGGGACCGCAGAGACTGCAGCGCAGCGCTCTACCAACTGAGCTAAATCCCAGCCCCTAACCTCTGTTAAAAACTGAATATTTATGTCCACCAATGCGTATAGTGAAGCCGTGATCGCTGGTGAGGATTTGGAGGTGGAGCCTGTGGGAGGCAGTCAGGTTGACATGAGGTCACGGAAGCAGCACCACCACGATACGACTGGTGGTGGTGTCGTTAGGCACCATCAAGCTGGGTCAAGTTTCTAGTCAGTGGTTGGCTGTTTCAAAATTGTTTTTGAGAGTGGGCTGCCACATCCTTCTTTCATTTTTGCAGTGCTAAGGATCGAACCTGTGGACTCAGAAAGTGCGGAGCAGTGCTCTACCAACTGAGCTAAACCCCAGCCCTTCCTTCCTCCCTTCCTCCCTTCCTCCCTTCCTTTCTTCCTTCCCAGTACTGAAAGGTTGAATTCAGGACCTTGTGCATGCTATGCAAGTGCTCTACCACTAAGCTACACTCAGCTCCATGTATATTCTTTTTTTTTTTTTTTTTTTTTTTTGTGGTGCTGGGGGTTGAACCTAAGGGCTCGTGCTTGCATGCTCTGCAAGTGCTGGACCATTGAGCTGCACCCCTAGCCCATTTTTTAACTTTTTAATTTAATTTTATTTATATTTTATTTTTTTGAGACAGGGTCTTGCTAAGTTATGCTGACTGCTTCAGGTCTTGAACTTGTGATCCTCCTGCCTCTGCCTCCCGAGCCCCTGGGATTACAGGCGTGTGCCACCACGTCCGGCTCCATGTATATTCTTAAGGGAGTTAAAAATACACATCACCAGATGCAGTGGCACGTACCTGTGATCCCAGCCTTCAGGACGCTGAGTCAGGAAGATCATGAATTTAAGGGTAGCTTGGGCTACATATCAAGACCCTGTCTCAAAAACAAAAAAAGCAAAGTAAAAACTACATGCCGACAAAAATCTTGTAAATGAATATTCAGAGAAGCATTATTCATAATAGCCAAAAAGTAGAAACAACTCCAATGTCCATCACCTGACGAACTGATAAATAAAATGTGATCTATCCCTACAATAGAATATTATTTGGTGCAATGGACTCTGTTCCCCACAAATTCATATGCTGAAGCCTACCCCTGGTGTGGGATGGGGTTGAGCTTAGTTGCTAGAGTAATGTTCTGCACTCTCTGAACCCCTGGTTTCCATCCTTAGCACTGCAAAAAAATGTGAGAATGACCTAGCAGCCCACTCCCGAAACAATCCTAAGACAATCAGCCATTGAAAACCCTATGAATAGCAGAGAAGCACTGACATAGTGCTGGGCATGGCACAGTGTTGGGAGTGTTTCATTCTGTTGTACATAGGGTTGCTAAGAGTCAGACCCAACTCTACTGCACCTAATAAAAACAACCCCTAATGTGACGGTCTTTGGAGGTGGGTCTTTTGGAAGCTATTTAGGTTATGAGGGTAGAGCCTTCAAGAACAGGATTAGTGCCTTTCTGTGAAGAGGCAGGCTGGCTGCTGTGGTTCATGCCTGTAATCCCAGAAACTCAGGAGGCTGAGGCAGGAGGTTTGTGAGTTCGAGGCCAGAGGCAGCCTGTGCAGCTCAATGAGACTTTTTCTCAAAATAATTAAAAAAACAAAAAAGGTGTTTGGGATTTCTTTGGGGGATGATAAAAATGTTCTAAATTCAGTGGGTGTGGAGGCACCTGCCTGTAATCCCAGCATTTGTGAGGCTGAGGCAGGAGGATGATGAGTTTGAGGCCGGACTAGACTGCATAATGAGAGCCTGTCTCAAACAAACAAAAAAATAATGACAGTGATGTTTACACAACTCCGGGAATATACTAAAAGACATTGCATGGTGCACTTTATGTAGACGAATTATGTGGTATGTGAATTATATCTCAATCCAGCTGTTGAAGTGTTCCCAATAATTCCATGCTATGGGTCACTAAAGGGGAGAAATGAAGGTAGGGCAGTGGGTGGGCATTGGGAAGGAGTTCTCTGGAGACCCCAGGGGAGCTGACTGGAAATATTTCTGGGTATATTTTAGTTCACTCAGTGGCTGGGAATGATGTCAGAAAAGGGGGGGACATGAGTCAAGGAAGCTAAATACCATGCGAGGCCTAAGTCAGTTCTGCACACTAAGAATTGCTTCACCTGATAGCACCAACAACAATAGCACCCCACACAGGGGGGAGCGTGGCAATCCACTCCCAGAGCAATCCAGAAACAATCAGCTATTGAAAACCCTATGAGGGTCGCTATGTGTCGGACCAACTCTACAGCACCTTGCAACAACAACAACAATAGCACCCCACAACCTAACACATGCCATTTCCCAATTGAAAACACTGCCTGGTAGAGATTTCCTACTGTGAACAACATACATCTCAGAACTGTGCTTTATTTTTTTAAACTAAAAAAAGTCTTTTTTTGCAGTACTGGGAGGTTGAACTCAGGGCTTCACACATACTTTGCAAGTGCTACTCCATTGAGATGGGAGAAGGACTTGGTAATCCACTCCCCAGGCAATTCGGAAACAATCAGCCATTGAAAACCCTGGGATGGTCTCTATGAGTGGGACACAACTCGACAGGACCTACCAACCCACCAACTCCACTGAGCTGCATCCTCAGCCCCTTTTTAATTTTTTATCTTCACACAGAGTCTTACTAAGTTACTCAGGCTGCCTCTATCCTCAAACTGGCTATCCTCTTGCCTCTGCCTCTGAGTTGCTGGAATGACAGGCGTGCACCACCATGCCCATCCTACCTAAGGCTTTTTAAAGCTCTCTTGCACTTTCCCAGTGCATCAGTTTGTATCTTTATTTATGTTCGGTGGGGGTGGTGGTTTTGTTGTGTTGTATATTTGTTTGCAATGCTGGGGATCAAACCCTAGGCCTCTTGCATCCTAGGGAAGTGCTCTACCCCGAACTACACCCCCAACTCCTGCATCTAGTTTTTTGTTTGTTTGTTTTTGCAAAGCTGGAGATCAAACCCAGGGCCTCACACATGCTAGGCAAGTGCTGTACCACCGGCCCGGCCCTGTATTTCCTTTTTGTTGATACACAGTAACTGAACATATTTACAGGCTACAATGTGACATTTTGGTTTTGTCCCTAAGTCTACATCACCTTTGCTGTTTGCCCCAGATCAAACTAAGCCGAGAATGGATCCGCCCTTCAGCCCAGAGGTCCCGCACCTCTGGAATGGTCAGCCGGCTCTGGTTTGTTCCACTGGGCCTGGCCTAGGTTTTGTTACTCGTTGAGAGGTTATTTTTAGCCCTCTGGACCAGTTTTGAGGTGAGCCATTTGGGTACCTACGCAGCATTATTTTTTTTAACCAATCATGACTATTTTCAACTGAGTAGATGTTCTAAGGCAGAAACATTTCCTTTTTAAGGCCGTGTTTCTCTGGCAGTTCTAAAGACTAATCCAAAAGATTAGCAAAAATAGCCAGTTGTTAAATAGCTCAAATCTGGGAAATGCAGGCGACAGATACGCTCCTCTCCATGAATTTCTCTGGGGGAGAAGAGGGCAGAAAGGAAATGAGGGCTGCTGTGAAGGTCTATGAGTAGCAAATTCCTACTTGAACCAAGGGTTTCAGTTTTCTCTTTCATTCTTTGTCTTTTCTCGTCTTTTTTTCTCTGAGACAGGGTCTCACTGTGTAGCCCAGGCTGGCCTCGAACATATGATCTTGCCTGAGCCTCCTGGGTGCTGGAATTAGAAGCATGTGACACCATGCCTAAGAGTTTTTTCTCTTTGTTTTTGTTTTGCTTGGTGTTTTTAGTACTTAGGGGTTGAAATCAATGCCTCATGTATGCTTTACAAGTGCTCTACTGCTGAGCTGCTCTCCAGCCGTGTTTTACTCACTTGGGACAGGGTCTCACTAGGTTATGCAGGCTGCCTCTCACCTCAGACTTGCAATCCTCATGCCTCAGCCTCCAGAGTGGCTGGGATGACAGGCATGTATCCCCTGCGCCTGGCTACCATTTTCTATTTTTAACCAGAAAGCTAAATTTCATCAATGACAAATGGCATATATCTGACCCCAAACTGCATCGGGCCAAGTTTACGTTATTTTACCAACCAGTCTTTCTAGGGCCTGGGGACATAGCTCAGTGGTGATCGCTGCACAGCATGTGCAAAGTCCTGGATTCTAGCCGCAGCGCTGCAAAAACAAAAGCAAAACTAGAGCCTTCTACGTTCTTTTAGGTCAACTTGTACATCAAGTGGTTCAGCTCAGTGGTGTTGACCAGTCTGTGTGTTTGAGGGAATCACCTGGCCCTGGGGTACACTCCACAGCTTCAAGCTCAGCTGCTGTAGGTCCAGAGTCTGGCTTTGCCTCCAGAGGCTTCAGGTAACCAGCGTATTTTCTTTGGGGAAATGTGTGAAGTTGCTTTTCAACTTGGAAAACAAATGTGCCCTTGAAAACATGATGCTAAGTGAAATAAGCCACAAACAAAGCGACAAATACTGTTGTTGTTATTAGGTGCCATCTAGTAGGTATCCAACTCATAGCGACTCTACATACAACAGGCGAAACACTTTTGTCAGTGCTTCTCTGCTGTTCATGGGGTTTTCAATGGCAGATTGATTTTTGGGAGTGGGTTGCTGGGTCAGTCTCCCAAGCCTATAGCACCTAGTGTTCCCAGGTGGTCTCCCAGCCAAGTACTAACCAGGCCCGACCCTGCTTAGCTTCCGAGATCTGATGGGATCAGATGCCACAGGGCTACGGCTGCAGGCGACAAATACTGTAGGGGTCCACTTATGTGAGGTCCCTGGAGTAATTAGATTTACAGAGACAGAAAGTAGGGTGGTGGGTATCAGCCAGGCAGGGTGGCGCACATCTATGATTCCAGCACTTGGGAGGTAGAGGCAGGCGGATCTGGAGTTCAGCCTGGTCTACACAGTGAGTTCAAGGCAAACCTGGGCAACTTCATGAGATCCTTGCCCAAAATAAAAATGAGGAAAGTGCTGAGGAAGCTAGGCATAGTGGCGCACGCCTATAATCCCAGTGGCTTGGGAGGCGGAGGCAGGAGGATCACAAGTTTGAGACCAGAGGCAGTCTGCGTAATTTAGCGAGACCCAGTCTCAAAAAGTAAAAAACTGGACTAAGGGTGCAGCTCAGTGGTCCAGCACTTGCAGAGCATGCAAGCACAAGGCCCTGGGTTCAATGCCCAGTACTGGGGAAAAAAAATGGTCTGGGGATGCAGCTCAGTGGTAAAGCATTTGTAAAGCAGGCATGAGGCTCTGGGTTCAATCCCCCAGTACAAACAAACAAACAAACAAACAAAAAGATGATAAGGTTCATGTTATGTGTATTTTACCACAATAAAAAATACTCTTTCTCTCTCACACACATACCATTAGCCACTATGACTCTCAAGAGCAGGAATCAGTAGGAGGTCATGGGAATCATTGTTACTAGAGCATGAATCCTCCTTCATCCTTTCCTGCTGTGTGACCTCAACAAGGCACTTAACCTCTCTGACCTGTAGCTGCCTTCTTTATAGAATTGTGTTAACAACATGGACAGCATGAGAGTAGAGGCTATGTGGAGGATTGCAGGTGCTGAAACAGGCAGAGAGCTTTGTCCCTGGCACCTGGTAGCTGCTCAACAGATTCTAGACACAATTGGCAGTATAATTATAGCGTACAGGAGAAGGTAAATTCACTGAGACACTAGTTAACGAGAGTTTTTAAATGATAGCTCTACTAATGTGAAGACTTGTTATTTGTTTACTTCCTAATCTAGCAGTCTGGCTAAAATTAAGATTAGGAATTCACTAGGCTCTGTGGTACATGCCTGCCATCCCAGCAACTCAGGAGGCAGAGACAGAAGGACCTTAGGTTCAAGCCGGAGGCTACTAGTGTAACTTAGCGAGACTGTCTCAAAATAAAAAATAGGCTGTGGGTGTGTAGCCTGGTGGTAAAGCACTTGCAAAATATGTACAAGGCCCTGGGTTCAACTCCCAAGTTGAAGTACCCCCAAAAAAAGAAGAAAGAAAGAAAGAAAGATAATAAATTTCACTGAAATTCCTAGATGTGGGGTTTGTAAATTACTACCCTTTGGGGACTTTTATTCTTGAAGGATTCATTTCTGTATTTGACATTTAGAAGACTTTGTGCTCTTTTAACATCAGAAAAGTACATAAAGTCATTGTCACATTAGCTAACTCCCTAGTATTGTATTCCAAACGATGCAAAATGTTTGTTTTATTTGGAGCGTTCTCTAGCTGTAGTTGTATAAACGGTATCAGTAGCTCTCAAGTTTGACTGGTCATAAGAATCACTGGAAATACTTAACAAAAGTTCAGAGCCAAATCCGGTTCCCAAATTGCCTGATTTAGAAAGGCTGGGGGAACTCCAGTAATCTGCATCTTTCAGGCACCTCAAGTGGTTCATAGATTATACTTTATGAAACAGTTGTATGTCCTTATGCCTTGAGTTACCTAATAAGTCTATCATATTGGATGATGGAATGTTTTAAAACAGAAATTGAAAGATAGTTGTAAATAATTCCTTAAAATCCGGGAGAACAGCTAGGTACAATAGCTCACACTGGTAATCCCAGAGACTTGGGAGGCTGAGGCAGGCAGGAGATCACGATTTCCAGGCCAGCCTGGGTCTCTTGATACCCTGTCTTGAGCTCGTGAGGTCTCATCTCAAGGTGAGAGAGGAGCCTGGCATGGTGACCATGCCTGTGATCCCAGCACTTGGGAGGCAGAGGCAGGAGGATCACAAGTTCAAGGCCAGACCTGCCTAGCTTAGTGAGACCCTGTCTCAAGATAAAAAACAAAAAAGGGACTGAGGGTGCAGCTGAATGGTAGAGCACTTGCAAAGTATGTGCAAGGCCCTGGGTTCAGGCCCCTAATAAGGAAACAAAACAAAACAAAACAAACAAACAACAAAAAAAAAACAAAGAACAGGAGCAGGGGATCGAGCTGGGAGGTAGAGGGCACGCATGGCATGCAGGAGGCCCTGAGTTTCACCTCCGGCCTCCACTAAAAAAATTACCCCAAAGAACATGTCATTGTAAAATATATGTTAAGTGAAAATGGAAGAAATATTTTTAAAATTTTTGATGAAGATAGTTTTTCTTTCCTGTGGAAATTTATATCTGTCCCATATGGTTCTTTTACTTGTGGCAAAAACACACCAAAAAAAAGATAGGCCACATAACATAAAATTTACTGTCTTAAACATTTTTATGTGTATATTCAGTAGCATTAAGGACATTAACATTGCTGTGCAAACAATCTCCCAGACTTCATCCTGCAAATCCAAAACTATTAAACGAATTTCTGTTTTCTCCCCATCAGCTCCTGGTAACCACTCTGCTACTTTCTGTTTCTATGAATTTGACTACTTTAGATACTTCGTATAAGCAGAATCATACCAAATTTATCTTTTTATGACTGGGTTTTTTCACTCAGCGTAACACCCTCAATCCTGATGCTCTGAATTATTTTTTTCCTCTTTTTTTCTTTCTTTCTTTCTTTCTTTCTTTCTTTCTTTCTTTCTTTCTTTCTCTTCTTTCTTTTTCTTTCTTTATTTTTTCCTTCCTTCCTTCCTTCTTTCTTTCTTTCTTTTTCTTTCTTTCTTTCCTTCTTTCTTTCTTTCGACATCTGCAGCCATAGCACTCTAAAATCCATCCCACCCAATCTCAGAAGCTAAACAGGGTTGGCCTGGTTAGTCCTTGGATGGGAGACCGCCTGGGAACACCGGGTGCTGCAGGCGAGGGATAAGGATCTGGCAACCCATTCCCAAGACAACCCACCATTGAAAACCCTGTGAATAGCAGAGAAGCACTGACAATAGTGCCAGGCATGGCACAGTGTTGGGGAATGTTTCGTTCTGTTGTACATAGGGTCACTATGAGTTGGACCCAACTGAACGGCACCTGATAACAACAACAGCAACAATTTTCTGACAGGGTGTCACTAAAGTCACTAAGTTGCCCAGACTGACGTGCAACTCACTATGGAGCCCAGAGTGGCACGGAACTTGAGATCCTCCAACCTCAGTCTCCTGAGTGCTGGGATGACAGAGGTGTGCCACCAAGCCTGGCCTGAAGTATTTTTTATTTTAGCCATTCTGATAGATAGGCAGTGAAATCTCATTGTAGTCTTGATTTGTGTTTCTTTAATGGCTAATGGTATTGGGCATCTTTTTTTATGAATACCTTTTCATGTCCTCATTTGACATCCCTCTCTCCTTAGTGCCATATCTGTGTGTGTCTTTTGTCTATTTTTTTTAAATCGGATATTTTTTGTTTGTTTATTTGCTTTTATTGTGTTGCTAGTTTTTCTACAGTTGGAGTGTTGAGAAATATTTATGCATTCAAGACACTTTTAAAAACATCGTTATTGTTTTCTGATTATGGAAGTAATGCATGTTTGTTATTTTAAAATTTCAGCAGTTCAGAAATATATAATATAGGATGTGAAAGTTCTCAGTCATTTTCGTACAGCTCTAATCATATCAACTATCCATTAGAAGAACCCTTTCTTATCTATTTATAAACACATTATGTAAATTTTTTTACTTACCAAAATGGGATGGTATGCAAATGAACTTGCTTTTTAAAATTTATTTATTTATTTATTTACTTGTTTTTTGTTTTTTGTTTTTTGTTTTTTGCGGTCCTGAGGTTGAACCCAGGGCCTTGCTCTTGCATGCTCTGCAAGTGCTGGACCACCGAGCTGCACCCCAGCCCATTTATTTACTTTTTTTTTTGAGACAGGGTCTCACTAAATTACACAGACTGCCTCTGGTTTCGAACTTGCCATCCTCCTGCCTCTGCCTCCCGAGCTGCTGGGATTACAGGTGTGTGCCACCGCGCCCGGCGTTCATTTATTCTTTGAGACAGGGTCTTGCTGTGTAGCCCAGGCTGGCCTGGAACTTAGACGTAGACCAAGCTGACCTTGAACTCACATCCTTCCTCCTGCCTCAGCCTCTGAGTGCTGGGATTACAGGCGTGCACCACCACGCCGGGGTTTTAAACTTGCTTTTAAAAGCACTTTCATCGGGCTGGGAACATAGTTCAGTGATAAAGTGATTGCTTAATGTGTTTGGGGTCCTGGGTTCAATGCCCAGCACCCATGATAAAATAAAATAAAAATTTCACTTTGTATCATGGACATCTTTCCACCTGGATTGGTTGAGCTCTGTGTCGTAGCATTTAACACCTGCATCTGCCACGATGAAGGCACCCACCTGCAGAGGGTTCATCTTGAACACACGGGCAAGCTCCCATTATTCATGCTCTACTTAGGTCTGGGGTTAACCCTCCTGGGGCATGGAGTCATTCTGCACCTTAGAAGTCACGACAGCTCCCAAGTTTAATAGAGGCCATGCTTTTAACCGAGAAGTTAGTCAGGGCAGCTAACAACCCATTAAGGTTTTACAAAGTTACCTTAATAGCCCAGGACCACTTCCCCAGCTTTCTTCCAGAAGCCTCTTGTTTCTGGTGTAGAATCAGCAGAGGGAGAAACGACTCCCCATTTCAAGCTTCCATCAACCCTGGAAACAGAGCTCTGGCATATTTGCTTAGCTACTTTGCTGAAATGGATCTGATGTTCTGCACAAAAGCTCCTGACTGCTTGTGACTCAGATTAAAAATCGGAATTCTCACAATGCCTTCTGGCCCTACGGCATCTGTGTCTGGTTCTCTGTCTGACCTTCTCTCCTGCTTTCCACATCCCTGGGGAACTCCAGCCACACCGAGCTCCAGGCCCTTCTAGAAGCTCCAGTGAGCTTTGATCTGCAGGCTGAGAATTCACCAAGGACTTGTTCATTGGTCTACTTTGCCCCAGAAACCCGTATGACCATACCTTCACTGCCTTCAAGACTTCATTCCTAGTCAGCTTTAAGGAAAAGTAATTAAATAAAAACTTTATTTAAGTATAGTATATTTTGAAAACTCTATGAATAGCAGAGAAGCACTGTCAAATATAGTGCCAGAAAATGAGCCCCTCAGGGTGGAAAGTATTCAGAAATAACCAGAGAAGACTTACCTTTTCACAGTAGAGTCGATCTTAACGTCAGGAATGGAGTAAAGCCCCTGGGACCTCCTTTTGTTGATGTGGCATGACTCAAAACGAGAAGAAACACAGTCTGCAACATTGGGCTCAAACAGAAAAAGATCGTGTACATGGCACAATGCTGGGTAGTGTTTCGTCCTGCTGTACTCAGGGTTGCTATGAGTTGGATTCGACTCAACATCACCCAACCACATTTGTCAAATTGAGACAGTTAAATCCCGATTTCCACAGATTTTCAATAGAAAAGTTGAGGGGAAGTGTTTCAGCGACGGAAGGCATAGGTCTTGAATATCCATGTAATCTCCTTTTCTTCTGGCATATAAATGAAATGATCTTTGCACAAAGGTTCTTCACCATTGCACCATGACTTATAACACAATTCTCCCTCTAAAAAAGTTTTTAAAACCCTCCTTAAGCTGGTGAGGATGAAGAAAAATGGGAAAAGAACTCTAACTGCCCAGGTTAAAATGATCATCTTGCTCATAATGCTCTTTTCCCCACACCCCTATTGTCTTTAAATATATATATATATATATATATATATATATATATATATATATATATATGGAACGGGCACGGTGGCACATGCCTGTAATCCCAGAGGCTCAGGAAGCGGAGGTAGGAGGATCACAAGTTCGAGACCACTCAAGGGAGTCTGCGAAACTTAGTGAGATCCTGTCTCAAAAGGTCAAAAAATGGGCTGGGAGTGCAGCTCAGTGGTCCAGCACTTGCAGAGCATGCAAGCACAAGGCCCTGGGTTCAACTCCCAGTACTGCAAAAAAAAATAAAATAAATAAATAAAATAAAAATAAAAAATATATATACATATATACATATATGGTAAAATTTACATAATGTAAAATTTGCCACTTAAGCCATTTTTTTAAGTGGCCAGTTCAGTGGCATTAATCCATTGGCTTTGTTGTGCAATGGTCACCACCGTCCTTACCCAGAACATTTTCCATCTTGCGAAACAGAAACTTTGCCCCCATGAAACACTAACTCTTTACCCTCCTCTCCCAGGCCCTGGCCCCCACCATTCTACTTTCTGTTTCTGTGAGTCCTTGTATAAATGGAATCAGAAAAGATACATATTAGGTGCCTCCTATAAGTGGAATCTGGGATTTTTTGTCTTTATGGTTCATATGTGTGTGTCAGGATTTCTGCCTGTTTAAGACTACATAATATTCCATTATATGCATGTGCCTCTTCTGTTTATCCATTCATTTGTGATATTTGGGTTGCTTCCACCTTTTGGCTCTTGTGACTAACGGCTATCAGGGTCTCCCTATATTGCCCAGGCTGGCCTTGAACTCAAGATCTTCCGGTGTCAGACTCCTAATGCTGGGATCATAGGAGTGACCACCATGCCAGGCTCTTCCCCAGCCTTGAGATGAGATCTCATGAGATTGAAACATGGTCTCATGAGGTCCAGGCTGGCCTCAAACTTGAGATCCTCCTCCCTTAGCCTCCTGAGTCTCTGGGATTACAGGCATGTGCTGCTGCACCTGGCTTTCATACCAGCTTTTAACAGAATGCAAAATTGTGTTCCCTGACGGCAGATATTGATCACTGGTACACTTCATCTGCTTAGAATAAGCTGGGTGTATAGTAGGTGCTGAAAAAAATATGTGCTAAGCAAATGAATGTGTAACTGTCTGCCAATTATTGTGTGAGGCAAGGCTATTGGAGGGCTGCGTTAGAAGACTCTACCTGGTTTGCTAGGATTCTAATCTAGGCCCAAACTGGCCAGCACTTGCCTCATATCTGCCTTCCACTGGCCCTGGCCAGGCCTTCACACATTCATTCATTCATTCTTTTGCTTACTGAATAAGTATTTATTCTGAGAATGTGGTAGGCGCCTGGCCAGATACAGGATACAATGGTAAGTCAAATCAGGCTCAGTCTGTGCATTTATGAACTGTAACTGGGGACACAGACATTGGTCAGATAACGACACAGACTTTTGTTAAAGAGAGCCATGGTGGAGCTATTTTACCTCCACTTCCTTCCCATTCATCTGACAAAAAAGGGCACATTTGGTTCATTTCACGGTAGTGTTTTGAACAATATATCTGTACATTCCAGATCCAAATCTTTCATTGGATTGGTGATGTGCAAATAACCCCTCCCAGTCTGCAGTCTGTCTTTCCATTCTCTTACCATGGTCTTTCCCAGAGCCAATGTTCCTCATTTCAATGAGGCCTAATCTCTCGGTTTTTCCTTTTATGGATTATGCAATCATAATCTTCTCTTCTCACTTCGGGAAAGCACAGGACATCATTTACCATTCGTGATATTTAGGACATTCTCCATGTTGTCCAGCTGTCACTATTATCTGGTTCCAGGACATTTTCATCATCTCAAAAGGCATCTGTATCCATTAAGCAGACACCCTCCCCCAGACACTGCTCTCTATCGCTATGGATTTACCAATCCTGGACATTTCCTGTGAACAGAGTCAGGCCACATGTGACCTTGGTGTCTGGCTTCTCTCACTTGGGGTGATGTGTCCAGATAACAAGGTTTTGGGTCAGGTTTGCAACTCTGTGATGACAGGCTTCATTCCTGCCTGGGTTTTCATGCAGCTTTATCTTCATTGTCCCAGAGCGTCCTGGTCTCAGCCTTTTCTGATTCCTCCTGGCCCATCGTGTCTACAGCCGTACCACCGTGGCTACCGATCCCGTCAGATCTCGGAAGCTAAGCAGGGTCGGGCGTGGTTAGTCCTTGGATGGGAGACCACCTGGGAACACCAGGTGCTGTAGGCTTGGGAGGAGGACCCAGCAACCCACTCCCAAAAATCAATCAGCCATTGAAAACCCTATGAATAGCAGAGAAGCACTGACATAGAGCTGGACATAGCACAGTGTTGGGGAGTATTTGGTTCTGTTATACATAGGGTTGTTATGAGTCAGACCCGACTTGATGGCGTCCAACAACAACTCGCCTATTGCTACTCAGGACCCCATTCTCCAGCCAGCTTTCAGCAATGGCTGAGTGTTCTCGGGACCTCAGTGATTGGCTACTTCCTCGCCCTGCCCCTTGGATTACCTTCTTACTTTCTGGGTACATCTGCTCCAGATATTTGGCTCTATCCAGGGGCCCCTAATCTTAGGGGTCCTCATTGCCTCCTCACCACGAAAGTCTGCTCTTTCCTCTGTTCCTTCCTCCCTTGTTAATATCTGATCTAGTTGTCTTCCATAGGTTGCTTTCCTATTTTGAAACCCAACCACCACTTATGACAGGAGAAATGAATGGACTTCCTCATCCGACCTCCTAGATTTAGGTCTTTTCTCATTTCTCCTGGTACACTTGAGCATGCCACTCAACCTCACGAGACCTTCGTTTCCTCATCTGTGAAATGGGATAGTACCTGCCCCGTGGTCACTGTTGTTAGGTGCTGTGGAGTCGGATCTGACTCATAGCGACCCAAAGTACAGCAGAGCAAAACACTACCCAACACTGTGCCATGTAGATGATCTTTTTATGTTTGAACCTATCATTGCAGCCGCTGTCTTTCTTCCCATTTTGCATTGTGCCACATCAGCAAAAGGAGGTCCCACGGGCTTGACTCCATTTAAAAATTTTGCAAGTCAACGGGTACATGGAAAAATGAAATATAATCTTGTCCTACAGGCTTTTGAATCATAAAGCAGCTCTTAGGTGGGTAAACAACTCAGAACAAGACCTTAGCCCTAGGAGTGGGGCTAGGGGAGCCAGGTGAGCAGGCCCAAGTGCTCCTGTTCTTTCTTGATAAACATCTGCCCCCAGGGACTCGCCAAGCTGATGTTTCCCTAAACCTCACCTTCTAGTTGTCAGCCAGTAGAACAGAAAAAACCTGAACTTAAAATGTAATGCTTGCTTTTATGCAAAAATTATTATTATTATTAATTTATTTTAGGGGGTTGGGGATGGAACCCAGGGCCTCACACATGCTAATCACATGCTCCTCCAATGAGCTACACACCCAGCTCTTATTGTTTTTGTTTATTTTCTGCTGTGCTGGGGGTGGAATCCAAGACTTCATGCATACTAGGCAAGTACTGCACCACTGAGCTATACATCCAGCCTCCTGGAAGTTATTTTTCCCCTTTTTTTTTTTTTTTTTGTGTGTGGTACTGGGGGTTGAACCCAGGGCCTTGTGCTTGCATGCTCTGCAAGTGCTGGACCACTGAGCTGCACCCCCAGCCCATTTTAAAAATTGTTTTTGAGATAGGTCTCGCTAAATTATGCAGACTGCCTCTGGTCTTGAACTTGCGATCCTCCTACCTTTGTCTCCCAGGCTGTTGGGATTACAGGTGTGGACCACTGCGACCAGCTTTCTGGAAGGTATTTTTAATTGGTTTAATTGATTATTTGGAATATAGGTGCTGGGATTTAGCTCAGTTGGTAGAGCGCTGCGCTGCAGTCTCTTGAGGTCCCGAGTTTCAATTCCCAGCACCGCATAAATGGGAGAAGGGCCTGGCAATCCACTCCCAAGGCAATCCCGAAACAGTCTGCCATTGAAAACCCTATGAGGGTCGCTATGAGTCGGATACCGACTCGATGGCACCTAACAACAACAACAACAACATTTGGAATATAACTTCATTCTCTGTTCACTTCACAGTATGTGGCTACCATCAGTTTGGAAAACATAGTAAAACTGGATATTAAACTGGACTGGCAAAAGCAAAGCCTTTTTGAGGTGGGAAAATGGAAGCGATACCTTTAAAAATTGTCCTCTAACCAGACGGCTTTGCCTTGACTATGGCCACTTGCCATTAGCATTCACGTCTCCTGCATCAAGCTGAGAATTCTTCTGTTGAAAGGCACTTCCTTCTGTTATTTGATCTCCTTCCTGGTTTTGTCTAATCTCATTCAGATTACATCCATATTTCTTGATTTTTAAAATGCGAGCATTAACATATCAGGCACAGCGTCTTTGTTCTGTGGTCTTGACTTTTTGTGCACTTTGAGACATATTTTGGGGACTCTGACAAAGAAGAATGTTTGCTTTAAATATTTTTAATGTCTTGAAGCCCACGTGGTCATGTTCAACTTCTAAAGTTTTCATGCATCCCCATGAGGTATTTTATTTAGAGAGTATTTTGTTTTAATTAAGCCGATCTGAAGAGACGTTCAGTTTTTGAAAGAATGCGCTTTGCCCTTCGCAAGTCAGTTATATTTATAACATTCATAAACTGAGTTGTTAGCAAAGGCAAAAATCTAGCTGCACAGGATGGCTGTGTCTCCTAAGTTCATGGAAATCAAAGAAAAAGAAGGCCAGAATTAGCCAAAACACGACATTGGAAAAACATGTGCACTTTATTTTCACTGTTTTTTCCCCTTAAACGATGCTGGGTTTTTATTCATTGTTTTATAGAACAATCTCTCATCTCTGAAAAGAAGGCTAAAGGAGGTTGCTATATTGGTGAGCATTGGGACAGGGTTTTTGGTAATTTAAAAATTTTTTTTCAGTGCTGGGGATTGAATGCAGGGCCTCACTCTGCCACCACCCTACCCACTCAGTCCTTGTTTTATTTATTTGTATTTATTTATTTTTGTGGTACTGGGAATTGGACCCAGAGCCTTGTACACGATAGGCAAATGCTCTACCACTGAACCACACCCACAGTACCTCCTTGTTTTATTTCTCAATTTGAGCCTACAGAGAAGTGACTATGGAAACTCCAAGTTCTTTCTTTTTCTCCCTCTTTTCTTTTCTATTGTCTTTCTTTCTTTCTTTCTTTCTTTCTTTCTTTCTTTCTTTCTTTCTCTTTTCTTTCATTTGTTTTTGTCATTCTTGTTTTTTGAGACAGGGTCTCGCTATGTAGCCTAGGCTGGCCAGGGTAGCCTCAAACTCAAGTCACTCCTCCTGCCTTGGGCTCCCAAGTGCTGGAATTACAGGTATGCACTGTGGTGCCCAGCCTCATTTTAAAAGCCTTTAAAAGATAATGTCAGTTTGCTCATCCTAAAGCGTTTTATTTGGCTCGGATTTAGCTCAGTTGGTAGAGAGCTGCTCTGCAGTCTCTGAGGTCTCAAGTTCGATTCCCACTACCACAAAAATGGGAGAAGGATGTGGCAATCCACTCCCAAGGCAATCCCCAAACAATCAGCTATTGAAAACCCTAAAAGGGACGGTATGAATTGGACACTACTCGATGGCACCTAACAACAGCAAAGGGTTTTACTGGGATGGGATTTAGCTCAGTTGATAGAGCACTGCTCAGCAGTCTCTGAGGTCCCAAGTTTGATTCTTAGAACCCCAAAAATGGGAGAAGGATGTGGCAATCCACTCACAAGGCAATCCTGAAACAATCAGCCATTGAAAACCTTATGAGGGTCGATATAAGTGGGACAAGACTCAATGGCACTTAACAATAACAACAAAAGGTTTTCTCTATTTGTGGTGCTGGCATTTACATACCACCCTGTGGGAATGGCCTTTTTGCATTCAGCTCATTGCTTTGATAGAAAACGTCTAATGGAGACTCTGCATGCTGAGATGTCGCTTCTCTTATAAACCAGCTTGCAGATGAACTGTTTCCGACATGTTGGCTATCCACATTACAAGTCTATCTCCTCAGATCTCAAATCTCTTAGAAGATTTTTCCTCTTTCTGGAAAATTTCAGAGCTGCCTTCCTTGTACTTTGGTGAGGAAGAAAGGGTTTTTGAAAAACAGCCAGGAATCAGGTCATAAGCTGTGAGACTGTGGGCAGTTGATCCTCTCTCCGGGCCTTCTGGTCTTCCCCGAGGGCTTGGCTGGTTAGGAAATCCACAGGATAAACAACACATACTTAAAGTTTCAAGGATTGTCTGGGCTGTGATGAGGAAATGTTTGGTACACAGTAAGCATGAAGTAAATGCTAAGTTCCAATTCAGTGATGCCATTTTTTTTTTTTTTTCAGTGCTGGGGGTCGGACGCAGGGCCTTACCTATACTAGGCAAGAGCTCTACCACTGAGCTACAAACCCAGGCTGCCATTCCATTTTCAATAGTAGTATTAGCAGAACTTAATAAGTAGCAAAATTTGTTACTGTGCCTTATAAATCAATTTTCTACTCTCTCTCTCTCTCTCTCTCTCTCTCTCTCCCTCCCTCCCTCCCTCTTTTTCTGCAATACTTAGGGGGCTAAACCCAGGACCTTGCACATACTTTACAAGTGTTCTACCACTGAGCTGTGCCCCAGCCTCCTTTTTTACTGTTTATCTTGAGACAGATGACAGTAAATTATGCAAACTGCCTCTGGCCTTGAATTTGTGATCCTCTTGCCTCTGCCTCTCAAGGCATTGGGATTATAGGCAGGCGCCACTATGCCTGGCATAAATCAGTTTTCAAGGGGGAAGAAGTGTATTTTTAGAACCTGGACTACCAATTTTGTTGATTTGAGACTTTCCCTGAAAACCCTGGCTAGGCATTATAGTGGTCACCACAGAGACGACTTTCTTCTAATTTTTTTTCATAATAGCTAATATGTCTGCAGGCACATAATGCAAATGATTATAATCCTAAGAACAACTCTTCAAGGCAAAGATTATTGTCCTCATTAATAAACAAAGAAACTCAGGCATGGGGATCTAGGTCAGTGGTAGAGGATTTGCCTATTATGCACAGGGCCCTGGATTTGATTCCCATCACCATTAAAAAAAATGCTGAGGCTCAGAAAGGCCAACCACCAGGCCTGGAGTCCACAGATAGGGACTGGGAATAACCACTCTTCATTCTGTGCTTCAGTTGAGGACCATATATTTTTATTTTCTTTCAGCAGTACTTGGGAATTGAACCCAGGGCCTCACACATACCTTGCAAGTGCTCTATCACTGGGCTGTACCCTCAGCCCATTTTTTATTGTATTTTTTCATTTTGAGTCAGAGTCTCGCTAAGTTATGTAGGCTGCCTCTGGCCTCGAACCCGTAATCCTCCTGCCTCTGCCTCCTGAGATGCTGGGGTTATAGGTACATGCTGCCTCTCCTAGCTCCAAATGAACATTTAATTAACTAATTTATTGTTATTTTACTTTGGGGGTGTGTTTGTTTGTTTGAGACAGGGTCCCACCATATAGCCCAGGCTGGCCTCAAACTCACATTGATCCTCCTGCCTCTGCCTCCAGAGTGCTGGGATTATACGCATGTGCCACCAACCCTGGCTCCACATTCACCACTTTAAAGTGAACAATTCAGTGGCATCGAGTGGATTCAGAATGTTCTGCAGTTGTCACTGGCTATGAGCACCCCAGGGTTGCTGCCTGCCCTGAGGAGTTCCCTTTCTCAGGTCCTTGGCTCCATCACAGAAATGAATTTCAGGATAAGTCAGAGAATGAAACAAAGCTATAAAATTTATTAGGTAGAGATAAGGGATAGTACACGCTTCAGGGTGAAGCATGTGCATGTGAAGAAATACCTAAGGAAATCATAGTACACAGCCGAGGCCGGGGTGCAGGCCTCTGAAGAGAGTGCGTCGCCCTGAGTGTCTAAGCAATGGATACCTATATATGATTTGGGGGCTTTTGAAGCCACATTGTTCAACAGGGTCCCAGCAAGTGCATGGTAGTGATTTATAGATAGGAAAAGGAGCATTTTTTTAAATGCCTAGATGGGGAGAATCAACATCTAGTTACAAGGAAATCACCTAGGACTGTTCATGATAGTTATAGTCCATCATCTGGTTTTGTGAGATTCTTGGAGAAGCTCAGGATTCCATGCAGGCGGTTCTCACAGCCGTTATCCTTTATCAGTTGTGCTGGAAATGTCAGCTGCTGAGACTCAGACCAGATCTTGGGATGAATGCCCTTTTCTTCCCATGTCCCCCCAAATATTCAGCCATTCTCTCCTTTTTCTGGAGCAGATACTTATTTATTTAGAAGTGGGGATTCAAATAAATTTCCCCAGAAGAGGGGAGGACTAAGCTGCCCTTTGAGGATGTTGCATTGACCAAGGAAAGAAAGTGAAGAGGGCACATTTCCAGCAAAGGAAAAGTCCCAAGCAACATTTTCTAACTTAGTCATGTGCACTATCACACTAGACCCATCAGGGGGCTCATGGGTCAGGTCATTGGGTGGATAATGCCAGGAGAGAGTTATAGTCACACCATCCAATCCTTCCCTGCTTTGGTATCTTTCCATTTCTTCAATATGCAGTGGTGGCTGCATTTCCTGATCCAAGCAAAACAACTCTTTCATTGTTCTTTGTCTTGGATTTTGGAAGAGTCTTTTTTTTTTCCAATCCCCCAGGAAAGGCAAATACATCTATAATTAAATGTGTCAATTATTAAGTTTCACACCTACATAAAGAGTCCTGCTGAGGTGTACAGTGTATAGTACGCCTCAGAAGCCACAGAAATGCAGACATGCCTGGTGGAATGGAAATAAAAAATCCTCCAGGGATTGAATTAACAATCATGTCCTCTCCATGGGACTTCTCCTGTGTTCTAATATACCATTTTTAATTCTAAGAAGGAATACCTGGGATTTCAATGGGTACATATAAGTGAACTCTTAGATGTCAATGATGGCTGGAGTCAGGCTGATACATAAATAAACAGGTCACATTCAAAGTACATCCTAGGGCTGCGGGTGTGACTCAGCAGTGTGGCTTGGTGGTAGAGTCCTTGCCTAGTATGTATGATGACCTAGTTTGGATCCCTTCACCCTCCTGGGTGCTGAGATTACAGGTTTGCCCCACCACATCCAGCTCAAGTCTTCTCTAAGTAGCAAAATGGGACTGTTTGGAAGCAGGCTCCAATTTTCTGCCTATTATTTTTCTTTTTCCCATCAGAAACTTGTAAGGTGTGAATGATCCAGGGCCTGGGTATTTGTTGCTTATGTAAGTAGCAACCAGGGAAATGTTAGATGTTCCTAAGAGAGAAAAGTGGCTAGGAATTAAATAGAAGATGTGAGGATGGGGGGTAGCTCAGTGGTTGAGTACTTGCCTGGCAGGCACAAAGCCCCAGGTTTGATCCCCAGCACCCCAAATAGTAAATAAATAATAGGAAGGTTGGCTTATGTGGTCTTTTTTTTTTTTTTTTTTTTTTCAGAATCAACAACTAATGTGCTTCACATCAGGTGGGTGAATTATGGGAAGCTCCTCTTGGATTCCGGCTGAAGGATATTTAGAAAAGGGCCAAGGCGTAAAAGGACTGGGAGGGAAAGCTCATTCCCCTGTCTTCTTTATCCTGCCATATTCTGGCTGTTAGGAATTAGGTTTTCCTTTTAATTCTCAGTACTCTGGCTGTTTGTTTGGACCCCACAAAAACACACATCACTTAAAAAAAAAAGATTCCATTCATTCTAATCACATAATCCCTCCAGCCCAAGGCTCCTTCTCAGGAACTCGGCAATTAGAAGAGGAAGGTGGTCTGTTACTCACACTTCATCTGTAGCCCCATCATAAATAATTAACCTGACGTTGCACGTGGGAAAACTAATGGATAGGGTGCCATAGGAAGGGCTGCTTGGGAGGTTTTTCCTCCTGGGTTTTTACCCCATTCACAAAATCCAGGAAGCGGATGTAGCCCTTTCCATTAGCAGGAGCGCGCTGTCTGCATGAACACTTAGCGAGGAAACCACAGCCAGGCTGCCTTTCTCCTGCACTTCAACTTGAGATTTGCTCACGGAGCCAATGTCTGAGGCCCTGGACCGCGTTATCTCCTGTGGGAAGTCTCGGGTCCCCCCAGGGAGAGGCCTGGCTGCAGCTGCACATGCTCATTTTCATCTCCTGCCAACTCCATCTTGTCCACAGGGAGGACGGTGGAAGGTAGATCCAGGAGGGGCCTTGGCTACTTCAACTCCCATGCAGCCCTTGGCTAGAACAGTCAAGGGGAAGGTGGCAGGTGGAGGTGGTATTGCCTGAACTGAGGGAGAGTGCACACAATATAAAATTAACCCTTTTACTCACAAAAGGACAGATATTGCAGGATCTTACTTATATGTGTAGCCAAATGCAGAAAGAGAAGGTAGAAAGAGAAATCACGGGGGATAGGAGAAGGATGGGGAGTTAGTGGTGGTTTTTTGTTTGTTTGTTTTTGCAACATTGGGGAGTTGAACTCAGGGCCTCACGCATTCTTTTTGCAAGCGCTCAACCAGGGAGCCGTACCCCTAGCCGTTTTTTACTTTGTATTTTGAGACAGGGTCTTGCTAAATTATACAGGCTGCCTCTGGCCTTGAACTTGCGATCCTCCTGCCTCCACCTCCAGAGTTGCTGGGATTAAAGGCATGAGACATTGTGCTCACCTGGGAGTTAGCGCTTCATGGGTACAGTTGATGAGAAAGTTCTGCAGCCGAATGGTGGTAATGTTATGCAACGTCGGGAATATGCTTAGTGTCAATTGGACGCTTGAAATGGTTAAAATGATAAATTATGTATTATCCATATTTTATCAGAATAACCATTTTATTTTATTTTCATTAACAATTATTTTTTTGAGACAGCATCTTGCTGTGGAGACCAGGCTGACCTCAAACTCATATCCATCCTCCTGCTTCTGCCTCCGCCTCCCAAGTGCTGGGATCACAGGTTGGTCACCACGCCAGGCACTTCCCTCTCCTGGAGAGGAGATCTCAGGAGACTGAGACAGGGTCTCATATTGCCCAAGCTGGCCTGGAACTCATGATCCTCCCACCTCCCGCCAGGGCTGGGATGACAGGCATAGGGAGCCACGCCTGGCCACAATAACCATTTTAAAGTATACAGGTCAATGACATTTACTGCCTGCGCACTGTTGGGCACCACCACCTCTATTCATTTCCAAATATTTCCATCAGCCCCCTCAAAGGAGACCTCATACCCACGAAAACAGCCGATCCTCCTCCTACCCCGACCTCAGTCCCTGGCAACCACCAACTCACTCTCTGTCTCTCCGGCTTTTCATATTCCAGACACTTCCTATAAATGGAATCAGGCAGCGTGTGCTCTTTGTGTCTGCAGCTTTCTTCTGGCGTGTTTTCGGAGCTGTGGTTAATCTTCCACGGTGTGGACAGATCACCATTTGTTTATCCATTCATTCATGCATGGACATCGAGGCTGTTTATACTTTTGGGCTGTTGCGAAGGATGCTGCTTTGGGCATGTGTGAGCTGCAAGGATGTGTTCGGGTCCGTCTGCTGTATTGTCTGGGGGCTGGGGTTTAGCTCAGTGGGTAAGGTGCTGCTCTGCACTCTCTGAGGACAAGGGTTTGATCCCCAGCATCCCCAAAATGGGAGAAGGATGTGGTAATCTACTCCCGAAACAATCAGCCGTTGAAACCCCTAGGAGGGTCGGATCCTAACAACAACAGCTATATGGTCGGGCTGGTCTTTGCTCTCCTTTCTGTCCTTGCCCAGAAGGCTCTCAGTTGTCCTTCCTCACCTGTGGCCACATTGGTCCTGCTAGGACCTGGCACAGCCAGGGTAGCCCTTCTTGGTCAACCTGACGGGTGACATGACTCAGAAGGTCACCTCCCTCAGTGCCCAGCCGGCAGTTAGAAAGCTGCCTTGTCATAGATGCCCTTGGGAAGGAGCCCGGGGACTTGGCTGGAGCTGCTGCTACCATTCATTCTCTAGAAGCGCGGGAGGCGGAGGGCCGGGCTCTGCAGGGCAGGTGTAGCAAGAATTCATCTTCCTGAGTCACCTCCCGGAGCCTTCATTGCACGTCTCTGGACACAGGTCTCACCTCGACGTGTGTATCAGCAGGATGTGTAAGACATGAGCAGATCAAAACAGGAGGCGACAGGGTGACAGAAATTCAGCTCATCACAGGCCCTCAGGAAACCATTACCACTGCCTGAATACACGCGAGGTGTGAGAGCTTCCAGCCAGGAAGAGGCCGATGGGCTTTCAGGCTCAGGCACCGCTAAAGATCGTTAGCTTTGGGGTTCTTCTACTCTGTGACTTCCACACCTTCTTAACTTATCGAGGTGAAATTAACATAACACAAAAGGAGACAGTTTAGTGTCCTTTAACACATGAATCCTGCAGCCGTACCACCCTGGCCTCTGATCTCTCCTCAGTTCTTGGAAGCTGAGCAGGGTTGGGCCTGGTTAGTCCTTGGATGGGATACAGCCTGGGAACACCAGGTGCTGTAGGCTTGGGAGACAGACCCAGCAATCCACTCCCAAAAACCAATCAGCCATTGAAAACCCTATGAACAGCAGAGAAGCACTGACAGTAGTGCCAACTATGGCATGGAAACGTTTCGTCTGTTGTACACAGAGTCTCTATGAGTGGGACCCAACTTGATGGCACCTAACAACAACAATTAATCATGTAGTGCAGCCACCATCAACGCATGCGCACTACCCCAAAAGAAAATATGATACTCATGAAGCACTCAGACCACATGCTTTGTGTGTGTTTGTGTGCGTGCGCGCACGCGCATGCACCCATGCACGTTGAGGACAGAACCCAGGACCTCACACACGCTAGGCAAATGCTCTAGTATCAAGCTACATCTGCAGGCAAACAATGAGCTGTTTGGAAATTCAGCCCTTAATGTAAAGTCCTGGCCCTTGGATCAGTGCCTGCATCACCTGGTTGTTGTTGTTAGGTGCTGTTGAGTTGGGTTTGACTCACAGAGACCCTCGTAGGGTTTTCTAATGGCTGATTGTTTCAGGAGTGGGTTGCCAGGTCCTTCTCCCATTTTTGCCCTGCTGGGGATCAAACCCAGGGCCCCAGAGAGTGTGGAGCACTCTCCACTACTGAGCTAAACCCCAGCCCCACATCACCTGGTAGGATCTCAAAAAAAGAGATGCAACAGAAGAGGAGAAAGAAGACAGAGACAGGAGAAGACGCTGGCTACATCCAGGCAGTAGTTTGGGGCTGGAACACCTCCCTGTTTCTCTATTCCAGAAGCTAGACAGTGTCTTGGAAAACAAGCGTGGCAGAGGCGGGTCATTTCCTGCTTTCCTCACTGTCTTGTCTGGTCTCAGGCAAGTTAACGTCTAGGAATCTCATCTCCTCGGCTCTAATAATATCTGCCTTGTCAGATGGCTGGAGTACCTGGAAGGGCTCCTGGGAAGGGGTTAAGGGCACTTGTCCCCCAGCAGTTATTATACTGCCATCCTGGGGTTTACCTCAGTTGGTAGAGTGTTGCTCTTCACTCTCTGAGGCCCTCAGTTTGATCCCCAGCACCCCCAAAATGAGAGAAGGATGTGGCAATACACTCCCAAAGCAATCTTGAAAACAATCAACCATCGCCGGGTGTGGTGGCACACGCCTGTAATCCCAGCAACTTGGGAGGCAGAGGCAGGAGGATCTCAAGTTCGAGACCAGACGCAGTCTGTTTAACTTAGTGAGACCCTGTCTCAAAAAAGTAAAAAAATGGGCTGGGGGTGCAGCTCAGTGGTCCAGCACTTGCAAAGCATGCAGGCGCGAGGCCCTGGGATCAACCCCCAGTACCGCAAAAAAAAAAAAAAAAAAAAAAAAAAAAAAAAAAAAAAAAAAAAAAAAAAAAAAAAAAAAAAAAAAAAAAAAAAAAAAAAAAAAACCAATCAGCCATCGAAAGCCCTATGAAAGGCAGAGAAGCACTGGCAATAGTGTCAGGCATGGCACAGTGTCAGGGAATATTTTGTTCTGTTGTACATCAGGTCGCTATGAGTTAGACCCACTCAACAGTATTTAATAACAACAACAACAACATATTATTATTATTATTATTATTGTAATTAGTAAGTAATGAAGAAGATGATGATGGTGATACTGGTGGCGTTTGTGAAGGTTCTGAGGGTGGATGGAACTAAGCCCCTAGTGGCTTGCTTTGTATCCTAAATCTAGGACATGAAAGAATAGAAGGATGGGAAGGGACAAGAGAGACATTTAGAGGACTTTGCTTCCACTTAAGAGAAGACAAGAGAACCAACCAAAAGCCTTTTCAGAAATTGGGACACTGGAGCAGGGCAGCACTGTGGCACACACTTGTCATCCCAGTGACTTGAGAGGCAGAGGTAGGAGGAGCACAACTTTGAGGCCAGAGGCAGTCTGTGTAATTTAGTGAGACCTTATCTCAAGATAAAAAATAAAAAATGGGCTGGAAGTGCAGCCCAGTGGTAGAACACTTGTGAAATATTCAAATGCCAAGTATAAAGAAAGGAACGAGGGAAGAAAGAAAGAAGAAAGAAAAAGAAAAGAGAAAGAAAGGAAAGAAAAAGAAAGGAAGGAAGGAAAGAAAGAAAGAAAGGAGAGAGAAAGAAAAAAGAAATTAGGACACCCTCTTACCCTGCCTCACCTGCTCCAGCTGGGTGTCTCCCCTTAGTGATCCGGAAGCCTTCCTCTCTGCCTCCTTTGAACTTGGCAGTGTGGAGGAGCTTCCAAGGTCTGTGACTAAGCTCTCAGCCAGCTGATTCAGAGCCTCCCGACAGCGAGCCGGCGCCGAGAGGGGAATGTGCCCTGGGCGCTGCACTGATGTGGTATGAGCTGCCAGGATGTGATTTTTGATTTTTGTTTGCTAGTTTTCCAGCTCCTCTTCACACGCAGGAAAAGGCTGCCTGCTTGAGGGTGTGGCCGCTTTTTCTTTTTGTGGAAGACAATTTGTTCTCCAGCCCCAGATGGAATCTGGGATTCATTCTCCTTGTGAGCCAGCCACACGGACTGCTAGAGGATGGAGGAGACTTTCCTTTTTCCGGCTGTCATCCACAAGACTGCTTATCCAAGACCATAAAAAGACAAGATCAAAGGGTATTAGTTCCATGCAGCTGCTGTAACGCATGACCACAAACTGGGTAGCTTAAAAACACAAATGGGCCCTGTGGCGCATGCTTGTAATCCCAGCGACTGGGGAGGCTGAGGCCAGAGGACCACAAGTTCAATGCCAGAGGTGGCCTATGTAAGTTATCCAGAACCAGTCTCAAAGTAAAACATAAAGAAATGGGAGGGAGGTGCAGCTCAGCAGTAGAGTGCTTGCAAAGAAGACACAAGAACCTGGGTTCAACGCCCTCGTACTGCAAAAATAAAAAAGAGTAAAAAAATAAAAAACCAGAAATGGGTTCTCTGTCAGTTTGGGAGGCCATGAGTGAAAAATCAAGGTTTGTCCCCGATTCCCCTGAAGGTTATAGGGGAGGATCTTTCCTTGCCTCTCTCATAGCTTCTGGATGCCCAGCTATCCTTGGCCTTCCTTCGCTGGCCGCTGCATTCATCTCTCTTCCATCCTGACATGACTATCTTTCCTGTTATGTGCCCATCCCTTTTTTAAGATTGGCTTTTTGCCACGTGGCATAAAGTCTTCAAGACCCACCCAAGTTGTATGGCATGGAGATTGAGGCAGGAGGATCACAAGTTCCTGGCCACCCTGGGCCTCACCAGACCCAGTCTCAACCTCATGAGAGCTTGTTTCCAGGTTGGGGGTGGAGCCTGGCACGGTGGCCACACGTGTGATCATAGCACTCAGGAGGTTGAGGCAGGAGGTTCACCTCAAGTTCGAGGTCAGCCTGGGTTACACAGCGAGACCCTGTATCAAAAAAAAAAAAGTTTAAACCACACTATTATTATTATTGTTATTTAGTGCTGGGAATTGGACCTAGGGTTTTTGCAGATGCTAGGTACACATTCTACTACGAAGCTACATGTTCAGCTCAAACTTTAAATTTTCTTTTGGTTTTTAATTATTTTATTTTATTTTTGCAGTAGTTGAGAGTTGAACCCAGGGCCTTGTGCATGCTTTGCAAGTGTTGTACCAATGGGCTGCACCCTCAGGCCCCCCCCCCTTATGAGACAGAGTCTCGCTAAATTGTGCAAGCTGCCTCTGGCCTTAAACTTGTGATTCTCTTGCCTCTGCCGCCTCACCAGTGGCTAGGATTACAGGCATGTGCTACTACACCCTTTTTCTTTCTTTCTTTCTTTTTTTTTTATGGTACTGGGGGTTGATCCCAGGGCCTCACGCCTGCATGCTTTGCAAGTGCTGGACCACTGAGCTGCACCCCCAGCCCTTTTTTTTTTTCCTTACTTCCTGAGACAGGGTCTCACTAAGTTACATAGACTTCCTCTAGTCTCGAACTTGCGATCCTCCTGTCCCCACCTCCCAAGACGCTGGGATTACAGACATGAGCCACCACGCCCAGTTTACTACACCCTTTTCCTTCTTTCCTTCCTTCCTTCCTCCTTTCTTCCCTCCTTTCCTTCCCTCCCTCCCTCCCTCCCTTCCTTCCATTCCATACAGGGTTTTGCTATGTTGCCCAAGTAGACCTCAAACTTCTGGATTTAAGTCATTCTCCTCTCTGTCCTGAGTTCTGGGACTACAGAGATGTGCCATGGTGCCCCCAGCTACATTATTTTTAACATTGAAAGAGACTAGGAAATTCTAGAAACTGCCAACACCCTGTGGCTAAAGGAGGAGAAAAGAGATTTAACATTGTCATTGTATCATTGGGTACCCTCATTGGAGGAAATGTATTCATTGAATGTTTTTATCCCATTGAAATCGGAGTTTTCAGTGGCTTGCTACTTACTTGAAACCTCAAGCAGATATAACATTGTATCATTGGCTACTCTGATTGGAAGAAATGCAGTCTTTCTCTCTCTCTCTTTTTTTTTTTTTTTTTTTGGCCGTACTGGGAATTGAACCTAGTGCCTTGCTTGCATGCTTTGCAAGTGCTGCACCAGTGAGCTACACCCCATATCCATTTATTTGTTTATTTATTTATTTGGAGGCAGAGTCTCACTAAATTAAGCAGACTGCCTCTGGTCTTGAACTTGTGATCCTCCTGCCTCTGCCTCCCGAGTCGCTGGGATTACAGGCATGCACCACCGTGCCTGGCTCATGGTGTTTTTTTATCCCAATGAAGTAGATCCTCAATGGTTTGCTTACATACTTGAAACTTCAGTGATAGAAGTCAACCACATTTATTAAATGTTAAAAATATATTTGTTTAAGAAACAAAAGCTGAGTGTGATGGCTCATGCCTATAATACTAGAGACTCAGGAGGCAGATGCAGGAGGATTGCAGGTTTGAACCCAGAGGCAACCTGTGTAACTTAGCTAGCTGTTGTAGGTGCCATGGAGTCAGTGTCTGACTTATAGTGATCCTAAATACAGCAGGTGAAAGAAACATTATTGTTAGTGCTTCTCTGCTATCCATCGGGTTTTCAATGACTGATTGTGTTTTGGGAGTGGGCTGCCTGGTCCTTCTCCCAAGCCTACAGCACCTGGTGTTCCCGAGGGGTCTCCCATCCAAGAACTAACCAGGCCACACCCTGCTTAGCTTTGGAGATCTGACAGGATCGGACACCACGGTAGTATGGCAGCAGGCAACTTAGCTAGACCCTGTCTTAAAATAAAAAGTGAAAAATGGGGTGGGGTGCAGCTCAGTGGTAGAGCACTTGCAAAAGATGTGTGAGGCTCTAGGTTCAAACCCCCAATACCACACACACACACACAGAGCACTGGTATTTATTTATTTATTTATCTTGTGCAATATTGGGGATGGAACTCAAGGCCTTGTGTGTTCTAGGCAAGTGCTCTACCACCGAATTACATCCCCAGCCCTTCCAAAGTGGACCTCTAAGCCAGGGGTGGTGGCACATGCCTGTCATCCCAGCACTGTGGAGGCTGAGGCAGGAGGGTGACAAGTTTGAGGACCGGCATGGGCTGCACAGGAAGGGGAAGGCCGCCCTGAGATACACAGCAAGACCCTGTCTCAAAAACCTGAGGACTGGGAGTGTAGCTCAGTGATAGAGCTCTTGCCTAGCATGGGCCCAGAGCCCTAGGTTTGAGCCCCAGCCCTGCAAAACAAACAACAAACCAACCAATCAGAACACAATCCAGTTCTTTAGTGGACTGAGGAGTATGAGGTGTGGAGCACTGTAAGCTGAGGGTCCAGAGCGTGGCAGAGTGTGGGTTTCAGAGGGAAAGACGGCAACTGCAGGAGGCAGGGAAAATGCCACCGCTGCCTCCTTGTTTGACCTATTTATGTTCTGACTTGTGGATGACAGAGTGTGGCAGGTTTTTACATGGGTGCCTAACAGCGATGGGCATTCACTGAGTGCTTATTGTATGCTGTGCACCGTACCATAGCATCTATGTCTCACAGTAACCTTACGAGTCATGGTTTGTGGTTGGTCCCATTTCACAGAAACCAGAGCACAGAGAGGGAATGCAAGTTGCCCGAGGTTACACAGCCAAGAGACAGAGGTGCCTGGGCTATCTGACTTTATAGCCTAGGTACGGTGGTGGCACTTGGAGATGCAGCATGGCTGGGACCCAAAGATGATCACTGGGTGTTAGATGGTTCCTTCACAAAGATAAGGAATGGCCTAAATCCATGGCTGGCTTCTGTTGCCCCAAAATCAGATGGCAGAATCACTTTTGCTTGGATGAAGTTAGGCATTCTCAGTCAGGATGCTCAGAGACCTGTCACTTGTTTGCTAGGAGCATACTTTTCATGCTGAGGACCATGATCAAAGATAGATGTTTTATGTCCTTATGTTTATCATTTTACCCCTTTTCTTTTTAATTGCCTGTCTGACAGTTCACTCTACATCCCAGGACAGAGTCTCTTGATGATTTTAAGTTGTACACTGCAGACTCTGACCAACTTTTTTTTTCTGACCAACTTAATTTTTTTAATTAATTTTTTTAGTAGGTCAGGGAGAAACTATAAAAAATAAAGAACTAGATAAAAATAACACAGCTTTTTACAACTTGCGTGTAATCTCTTAAAATTGCTGCCTAGCATGGGTATAGTGCCTTTCTTCCAAGGACAAATAGCTCAAAATAGGGGCCAAATTATTTTTTTCCAAGTTGACCAGGAAAGAGAAATCTGACCACCTCTGTTCTTGCAAAAATGCAAGTTAAAAATCAATCGGAAGGAATTCAGCTGCCCTTGGTAATGTGAGGCCAGGGAACTGGTGTCAATCGTGTCATTCCAGGCAGAAAAGAAGACCAAGGTGGACAGCATCGAAGGATTGGAAAGAGAGACAGAGCATCATGAAGGACGAGGTCTCTGGGCTTTTGAAAATTTAATTTGAGGACGTGACTTGACAGGTGGCCCCTGTCGTTTGCTTGGACATCATGGAGCACATTAATCTGTTTCAATATAATCTCCATTCCTAGCTGAAATTAGATTTTGGAAGACATTACTTTCCTTTCGTGACCGAGAGCAGACAGCGAGCTGGCTGCTGCCTGAGCCTTCCCCAGACTGGACCAGACCCCTGACCAGATGTAACAGCTTTGTTGAGGTCCCCATCTGCTGATAGTCACCACTGTGTCTGCATTCTTGACCATTATCAGAGGAGACGGAAATGCTCTGTGCAGGCTCTGGTCATAGCCATAGCTCAAGCAGAGTTGGCAGCCTCTCTCTGGGCAAGGAAAAAGAAACTGTGTTCTGGGCATGGTGGCACATGCCTGTGAATCTCAGCACCCAGGAGGCCGAGGCAGAAGGATCGTGAGTTCAAGGCCATTGTGGGCAACACGGCAAGACCCCCCCCTTGTGCTCCTTAAGTGCTGGGGGAGGATGCTTCTGTCTAATTTCACAGGCTGGAGATCACTGTACAAAGAAGTCCTGACCTTTCCAGAATGTGCACATTCTTGATTTCTTAGATTATTTCTGCAATGACCAAAAGGCTGATAAAAGGATTGGAACAGGTTTTCAGAACATCTTCCACTTTTCCTGGCCCTCTTCATTTTTTTTTACCTGGCCCCATCATGCAGTAGATAGTGGAGTCAGAGTGAATACAGATTCCAATCTCTATTCTGAAGGAGTTGAAGGCTGCAAAGCCAGCACACACAAAACAGCAAACACTGTGAGAAATCTATAAATAGGGAAGGGCATCAGAATTACAATTAAGTCATTATTTGTGTAATTACTTGCTTAATGGCTATATTCTTTATAGGCCATCAGTTCCATGAAGACAGGGAGTGGGTTTGTCTTATCCATTATTGTATTCCCAGCATCTAAAACAGAGAGTGGAATATAAAAAGTGCCTAAATCTTTACTGTCTGACCCAGTAATTGCAACAATGTAATAACTGAGTTCACTATAATTATCTTGGATCATGTCTGTTGTATGACTTGTTTTCCTTACAAATTTACTTACAAGACTTTCAACCTCTGAGCAAACCACTCAAAGGGTAGACATAATTGCATTAGGGATAACTAGGATACTTAGTGTTCTTATATGTGGCTACCACATTAAGAGAAGAAGATAACTTCTATTTTGGTGGGATTGGAAGAATATCAGAAAGCACCACTTTTTCAAAAAAAATTCGAATTTTTCACTGGGTGCAGCGGCGCACGCCTATAATCCCAGCAGCTTGGGAGGCAGAGGCAGGAGGATTGCAAGTTCAAGACCAGTGGCAATCTGCGTAATTTAGTGAGATCCTGTCTCAAAAAAGTAAAAAAAATGGGCTGGGGGTGCAGCTCAGTGGTCCAGCACTTGCAAAGCATGCAAGTGCGAGGCTCTGGGTTCAACCCCCAGTACCAGAAAAAAAAATCTAATTTTTCCATTAAATGTTAATACCTTTGAGTTGTGAAGGTTTTAAAATCTTCTGATTTCCCCAATAAAGCACAAAAATGACACCCTAAGCCTTTATTCTCCCAACATTTTTGCAGGCTTTGCTGAAATGGGGACCCAGGTGAACCTGTGGGGATCCTGTATACTGGTTACAAATAACGAGGCTGTGCTTTTATTCTGATAGAAATTAGATTAGATGGAGATCAGAAGCAATTTTTAGATTCAAACACTGTGAGAAGCAGAGGATCACATCCTAAGAAAGCTGAAGAATTAGGAATTGATATTGAAAAGCATTTATAATTGATAATATCTTGGAGTTCAAAGCTCCACACAGCACGTTATCAAGTTCAAAGTATGCTACCTTAAAAAAAAAAGTATGCTGTCTTTTTTTCTCAGTAATGATGCTTTATCTTCAGATAACACAGCTGACAGGAATAAGATCAGGAAGCCACATCTGTGGGTTGGCACTTGAACTTTCATCTCCCAACTCCCAGGTCCCTTTTTTGATGCATCTTTGTCACAAAAGCTGCCAAATGTCTTATTTACACCCAGAAGTGTCCCCCGCCGCTAAGGAAACACCAGAACGCCGGCTGCTTTAATTCTTGAAGTTATTAGAACACTGAACTTTTTGCGACCTTGAACAAAAAAGGTGAAAACCGTCTGCTTTGATAGATGATGGCTGAACGACCCCTTGATTCAATGAGCAATTTGTAAATATAAAACAGTTGTTGGAAAATTCTATTAGGGAGGAACTACCTCCTCTGTTACAATGTTTGCTTTTCTTTAATGCAATTTAGTTCGAGCAGAGAGGCTCGGGAGGGCCAGCGTTCAATGCTACCGGAGGGGTTGCTGGAAGCGAGCTGCGCGGGATGAGAAAGGCGATCCGTGGATCTGGAACAGGGGCGAGGCGAGGCTTTCCGCCCAGCCACTCGCTGTGCCCGCTGGAAATTGAATTCAGAGCTCCTTCTGCACCATAAATCCAGGGCAGCTGGCAGCAATCCAAGGGAGACCAGAGCTCAAAATCCAAGGGCATCCGACGCCAGACCCGCCAGTCCCTAGGATGCCCTCCCTCCCCAGGTGTCCCCGGCTGGGATTCAGTTTCAACCTCCTGACAACATTCCACTTGCCAGCCTTTACACTTTTTGTTAATTTTAAAACGCAACCCCGTCGCCAAGAAAGGAGACGAAGTTCCACCAACCCTCAGCGAGCTGGAGAGGCTGGGATGGGGGTGCGGGGTCTGACTTCTCAGCGCGCCCTAGCTTCCAGATCTTGCCCTCCACCCTGAGTGCACGCATGAGGTGGAACCCCAGCCACCGGGGTGTCCCAGATCCCACGTCCGTCTCCAGGCTGCTGCAGGGTGGAGGACTGGGAGGGCAGATGGGTTCAGAGGCGTGCGCGGAGCGTGGAGGCGCCCGCCACCCCCGAACACGGGTCTCTGCCTCCCCCGCGGCTGTGCAGACCCCCTCGCTGCCCGGCTGGGTCCAGTGGGCGGTGCCTGGAGCCCCCGGGCCACGCCTACCGCGACAGGGGGCGGGACAGGGGTCACGTGATGGCGCGCCGAGCCGCGAGGCCCCGCCCCGCCGGAGGAGGCCCGGCCGCGACTCCCGCGGCGGCGCGCGCTGTGGAGCCGCCCGGCCGCCCGCCCGCTCGCTCCCTCAGGCGGCGCCCCGCGCGGGTCGCGCTCCCCCGGCCCCTCGTGCGCCGGCCCCGGGCTCGCCCGGCTGCGGGAGTGGTCTCAGGATGGACGAGGACGGCGGCGGCGAGGGCGGCGGCGGTGAGTGGCGGAGGTGTGGCCGGCCCGCCGGCGGCCTGGGGCCGGGGGTCGCCTGAGGAGAACGCGGCCGGGGCGGCGCGGGCGGCGCCGGAGGCCTGAGGCGCCGCGCGCGGGGCGGGGGCCGCGGCGTCCCGGGAGGGGGCGCGAGGGGAGCTGGGGGGCTCCGCCGGCCCGCGCGAGCGAGCGTTCGGGGGCGAGGCCGGGGTGGCGCCGGGGTCGGGGCTCCGGGTCCCTGGAGGGGCTGGGGGGCCCTGCGGGGCGACCTTCCCCGCGCCTGGTCGCCAAGGGCGTCCACGCCCTCCGGGGACCCGCGGTTTCGGGCGACCGCTGTCGGCTGCTTTTCCTCAGGCGGCGGGAGAGAGCGAGCCCGTGGGACGCGGGGAGGGGAAAGTTTGGAACTGGGGGTCCGAGGGGAGCGTGGGGGGCGCGGAAGGGTTGGAGGTCACGACCGTGTGCCCCGGCTTCGGGTCGGAAGGGGTCCTGGGAGTTACTTCAGCGAGGAGGGGGCAGCACCTCGAGTGCAGGGCTGAGCACAGCAAAGGTTCCAGGGAAAGAAAAACAAAAACAACCACCACCAACAACAGAAACTCAACACCCCCCCAAAAAACACCGAGGTCGGTGTGGCCGAGCGTGGGAGAGGGGAGACCCCTCCCCAGATCAGGTGCGAGGGACACCTTCCCGAAGCGGGTCGTGCTGGTTAGTGTATGTCTGACATTCGGTTTCCTCTGGCTGGAAGAGTCGTGTTTGTCGAACATTATTTAATGCAATCCCAATTATTGTCGTGTCATGCTGTGAATTAGGTTTTCAAAACAGAATCATGTGCCTGTGTGCAGGGGGTCATTGCCTTGGGAAGCAAAGGGTTAATCCCCACATATTTTTTTTTTTTTTGCAGGAACACCCCAAGTTGAGGATCTCTATACTTTCCCCTAACGATCTCCTTTTTTGCTGACAGATGGAATCATTCAGATCCTCATGTAATAAGGGAGTGTTTAGAAAAATCTTAATTACAGCCTGCTGGAGCAGCTGCCTGTGAGAATCAGCAGTATTGAAGGCTTCAGGATGAAGTGGTTAATCAAGGTGCCTTCTGGAAATTGAGCGCTGTTCAGAGGGAAATAGGTTTTGCTGAAAGGAGCGATGTGGCTGGGCTGGTGGGAAGTTGGCATCTGACAGGACATTTGTCGAGTTCGTTTCTCATAGTTGGAGCCCTGGGTAGGACTGTGGCACTGAGTGGGTGTGTTGTTTATGAAAGAGGGTGCTGTAGCAAGGAGCCCAGTTGCAAACCCTCCTACAACCAGGCTGCCCGTCTGGAGACACAGGATCCTAAGTAATGGATTCCCTCTGATGCCTTGGGTTTTGCCTATCACAATTTGGCACAGCAGTTTTTCCCCTTGCTTGAAAATAGAAGACAAATACCTGTGATATTTAAGTGTTTGACATCAGAGTCCAGGCAGCTTGCTGGGTTCACGATTTTGTTCTGAAGATGCTTCAGACTCTGAGTAAAGAAAGGTGAAAGATTTGAAAGTAAAAGCAGGTATATAGAGAAAAAAGGAAGCCAGTGTGTTCTAGCAACTTAGAGATCTGGAGGACTATAACAAAGGATGATATTAAGTATCAAAAGGCTTAAAACTATCTTTGGGCTATTTATATCTCTTCTGGGAATATATCGCAGGCAAACGGCCTCGAAATTCAAAAAATGTGATGCATTAAGATGTGTATTAGACTATAATAATAAAAAATTGGAAACTACAATGCCCAATGGTAGGGAAATGGTGAGGTAAATCTGGCAACTTTATTGGATGAAACATTTTCCAACCATTAAAAATAAGCAATTACTTATTTTGTGGTACCTGAAAGTTGAACCCAGGGCCTTGCACCTACACTGCAAGTCTTTACCACTGGGTTGTACCCCAAGCTTATTTTTTTATTTTTTATTTTAAGACAGGGTCTTGCTAAGTTATGCAGGCTGCCTCTGGCCTTGAACTTCTGATCCTTTTGCCTCAGCCTCCAGAGTTGCTAAGATCATAGGTGTGTACCACTGTGCCCAGCTATTTTATGCATCCTGGTCTAAACAATGTAAAAACTGATGACATTATGAATGTTTTATTTACGTAGTTTTTATATTTTCCAGGTTTCTGGAAGAAATATGCATTACTTTTAGATTTGGAAAAGAAACAGCTTATAAAGGGCATATGGATCTTTTAAGCGAATAGTATCACTTAGGAGTTGGAAAACAACTTTTAACCTTTATTAATTTGGTTTCTCAAAATCTTCCTTACTTTGTGGAAGACAATATATGTTTGGCAATCTTAAGAGTATTTAGTTGTGAATTAAGTGAATTAAGATTCGTTTTAAAACGAATCATATAATAATAATTGTATAAACTGGATGTGCTTTATACTTGATTCTTGATTGCTAGAGGTTTAAAGTTAACATACAGTTCTTTACAGTTTAAGCCATTTAGATTCTTAAAAAATCATTTTCTTTAAAATTCATGTTTTTAAAAATAAAATGGAGGCATTTGAAAAAGAATTTTAGTTGCCTGCTGACTGTAAAGCGTAGCATTTTTTTGGATGTGTTTTTGGAGTATAGTACAGAACTTTAAACTCTGTCTCAGGGGGTCTGTGTTAGCTTTAGAAGGTCTGGTACATCTATTCAAATAGTGGTCATGGCAGAGGCCGGAGATCATTTAAAAGATCTTTTTTTGTTAGTGTTCTGGTCAGGTAAAAAGACTTGAAAAATTTATTCCTGCTTGCTATTTTTATCATTTAACTTTTAGTCCAGGGTGTAATTATTTTTTTCTCTCAATGCAAGATAAGGAAAAGATGGTGCAGGAATGGCTGGAAGGCAGTTGCAAGGAGGAGCAGGTGGGGGTAGAAGATTGCAAGAACACATTGTTCCTCATGATTCCTGCAGAGTGTAGTTAAGGTATTTGTAATTCCTTTGGCACTTTGTCGCCTTTCAGTTTTTCTACAACAGTTAATTCTTGGAGTATGCCTCTACTTGGAAGATGACTGGTTAGTTTGGCTCATTGCCATCGTCTGTCTGATTGATGGGTTTGAATGGGCCATCCGTGGCAGATGAGGTGAATTAACCTTAATTGGTTCCCCTCGGGTCCCCCTCCCTCCCATCAGCATAGATAACAATTAAGTCTGTGCTCAAGTGAAATGAGGCTCAGCCGCACTCATAATAAAATAAATGTCAGAGTAGATAGAGAACCACCTTTCACCTGTCAAACCTGTGATAACCCCCAAGTTTGAAAACAACGTTGGTGAAGGCTTCTCTATATCTGCTGGTAGCATAAATTAGTCACAGCACTCAAGGAGACTTACTGTACCCTGGGTCCTCTTGGCTGAAATCCATTTCTTGCCCTTCCCCTGCAAAGGGATTCAGTCCTGCAGGGAGCATTTCCTAGGCCCTTGGTCAGCCACCTAGGGGCTGGGTTTGGCCTGAGGGAGCCCCAGAAGGAGATTGGAGAGGAGAGGAAGGGAGAAGCCAGGCTGTCTCCCTCTGGCAATGTCTCTACAGCTGCCTTGTCCTATTAGGTCCAGCTCCTGCCCTCAGGTCAGGAGCTCTTGCTCCTTGGCCGCAGCCCCTGAGCTATGGAAATACCTTCCTCCTTGATTCTTCCAACCAAAAGGTGGGTGAGCTGCTGGCTCCTGCTAATCTCTAGGTGGGCTCACCATTTCCTGTTCCACTTCAGTTTTCTCATCACATGCATAACCAGTTCCTTACATTAAATTCCCTGTGTTTTAGACCCTTAAGAGGATGTCTGTTTCTGTGGGTGGATCCTGACGTACACAGGAGCATTGGGCAGTAGCTTTGGAAATGACAAGTATGTAGAGCCTTTGACCCAGCAATACCAGTGTACCTGCAGATACATTAGCACATGTGTGAGATCATACAGGCCCAAGATTATTCATCCCCGAGTGTTCTTCAGGAGGAGACTCACCGGGTAGGTGATGCCCAGATGGTTAGAGATGTGGTGGAGAGGAACCAGGCAGCTCTTCATGAATTGTTACAGAAAGATCTCCAAAATATCTTACCTTACAAAAGCAAAGGGTAAGAAAATGTGCATTGTATGCTACTGTTTCTGTTTTTCTGTCTTTTTTGTTTTGTTTTTAAAGGAAATACTTGTAGACTCATGAAAATTGTAAGGTTAAACAAGGAACTAGGAACAATGGTTACCTGTTTGGGGAGGTTGATGATGAATATAAGTGGGGAGGAACCTTCACTACATGCCTTTTTGTTTCTTGAGGTTAAAAAAAGTTTAAGGCTTTTGTTCCCCTCTGAAATTAGAAAACAAACTTTATGAAAAAAATGGTAAGCTGGTAAGAAAATTACCCCTTTTAGGGGAATGTATATACAATATTATCAAAAATGGTACAATGTTGCCTATGTTTTCAGTTTGCTCATAGGAGAGTGATAACCACTACTTCTTTGAATGTTTAGGAGGTGGATTGGATAGGTGCTTTTGGATTATGTTAACGCATACTCTTTGTAGTCACTTATTCAAATACTGATCTGGCCCCTGACAAATGCCAGGACCAGTGCTTGCCGCAAGGCTTATGGTGGTCAATAAGACAGAGCTTATGCTTAGATGCAAAGTCAAAAAAGGTAAACAGGAGCCAGGTGAGGGGATGCACGCCTGTTTTCTCAGTGACTCTGGAGACTGAGGCATGAGGGTCACAAGTTCCAGGCCAGAGGAGCCTGTGTGACTTAGTGGGACCCTGTATCAAGATAAAAAAATAAAAAATGAGATGGGGGGGCAGTGGTAGGGCACTTGCAAAATATGTGTGAAGCCCTGGATTCAACCCTTGAGTACTGTTAAAAAAAAAAAAAAAGTAAAAAAGATAAGCAGATATATAAAATAATGGCAAATTCTGCTAAATGTGTTGATGTAAATCAACTAGAGAAGGAGGGTGGGTGGAGATGGGGCCTGGAGGAGGTGGGGGAAGAGGAGGAAAGCCTGTGGCCAGGGACAGCCTCTTTGAGGAAGCACCCTTTAGGGCACACCCTGAAGGGACAGTAGCTCTGAGCTGGCTAGAGCTGAGCAGGTCGCTTGAAAGGAAAGCAAGAAGGATAGATAGGCCAGGCAGTTCAGTAGATAAGGGAGGCAGCTATTACTCTTAAATGCCTGAAGCCACTGGAGGATTTTTAAACTTGGGAATGACATTAGATTTACATTTCAGTAGCTTTAGCTAATGTTTACACAATGCTGTGTCCAATTCTGTCCTGTTTGCTTTACTATCTTAATTTATTTACTCTTCACAACACCATGGCCACTTACAGATAGAAAAATGGAGACAGGGACGCTAAGTAATTGGCTTCAAATTTCTGGTTAGTAAGTGGTGTAGCCACGACTTGAACCCAGGTGTTTTGGTTTGCCGAGTCCCTGTTCTTAACCATTTCCCACTCCTTGCCTTCCTAAGGAAGGTATTCCTGGCTGGAGAGTGGATTGGAGGAGTATGGGGGTTGGAGTTGGGGGAGACTTGGGGACAACAGTAAGGCAGTGGTTGAAGTGAGAGTACCAGGGGCTGGATGGATTAGGGTAGTCGTAAAAGTGGAGGGAAGGCCACATACATGAATCAAGTCTATAAAGAATGTATCAAAAATACAAAAAGGGAGTAGCACTGATTTTCCCACTGCTCAACGGCAGACGGGCCGGGCAGAGTTCTCGGTCTTCCGTACGCCTGTTTCAGTAAAGTAGAGCAGCCTAGGCGAGCCCTCCATCCTTAGGGGGCAGCTGTGCCATTCCTCCCCTCGATCCCTCGACTTCACTTCTTTGCCTTGGCCTTCTGACAGTCCTCCCGGCCATTGTCGTCATCCTTGTTTGTCCTCCGCTAGGGTAGGTCTCGCCACTCCCCCCAGAGTCAGATTTCTGTCCTTCTACCTTACCATGGCCCTCACGCTGCCAACCAGGGGGCAGGAAAAGGGCCACATAGTAAACACTTTAGGCTTTGTGGGGGCCACATGCGGTCTTTGTCACAAGTTGTTCTTTTTTTTAAAAATATATATATACATGTTTTCAGCACTGGAGTGTTGAACCCAGGGCCTCATGCCTGCTAGGCAAGTGCTCCACCACTGAGCTATATCCCTAGCCTCTTTTTTAAAATTTTTATTTTCAAGAAATACATCGTGTGTGTGTGTGTGTGTGTGTGTGTGTGTGTGTGTGTGTGTGTATCCATACCACCCTGGCATCTGATCCCATCAGATCTCAGAAGCTAAGCAGGGTCAGGCCTGGTTAGTACTTGAATGGGAGACCACCTGGGAACACCAGGTGCTGTAGGCTTGAGAGAAGGACCTGGCAACCCACTCCCAAAACAATTAGCCATTGAAAACCCTATGAATAACAGAGAAGTACTGACATAGTGCCGGGCAGTGCACGGTGTTGGGGATTTTTCATCTGTTGTATATAGGGTCACTATGAGTCGGACTCAACTTGATGACACCTAACACACACACACGCCTGTGTGTGTGTGTGTGTGTATAAATATATACACTTTTTTTTTTTTTTTGCCATACTTGGGGGTTTAACCCAGACCCTTGCACATACTATGCCACCTCACTACCACTGGGCTACATTCCCCTGCCTAATTTTTATTTTTTATTTTGAGTCAGGGTCTCGTTAAGTTATGTAGGCTACATCTGGCCTCAAGCTCACAATCCTCCTGGTATTGCCTCCTGAGTCACTGGGATTATAGGCATGCACCATGGTGCCCTGGCCCTTATTTTTTTACTTTTTTATTTTGAGACAGGTTCTCAGTTGTGCAGGCCACCTATGGCCTCGAACCTATGATGTTCCTGTTTCAGCTTCCCCAATAGCTGATTTTTTTTAATCTTTAAAACTATTTTTAAAACCTCATTCTCACCTTGAGGGCTGTCCTTGATCCCCACTATACTTCTGTGCGGTCTCAACATTTCCCATCCTCCTCCTCCCCATTCCACCCTGGTCATACTCCCTAGTCTTCTTGCCACTGCATGAACTTGCCAGCTGCCCCCCTGTTTCAGTGCCTTTGCACTTTCTGCCTCTGCAGTGCTTTCCCCTTAGATAGCAGGTGGTGCTTCCCTGCTCCATTCAGGGTTCTGCTCAAGTAGGTTTTACCACAGAGACCTTCCTCAACGAGTCTGTCTAAAACAGTATCTCACTGTCCCTTTCATTCCTTTCTCAGCTGCATTTTTCTTTTTAGCACTTTTCACCCCTTACCTATTATAATGTACTTTTTTTATTGTCTGTTCCTTCTCTTAGAATATAAGTTCTGTGACAGCAGGAATATTGTATACTTTTATCCATTGCTGTGTCTCAAAAGACCTAAAATACTCATAATGCTAGGTGGATAGTAGGTCTTGAGTAAATATTTTTAATATTTAATATCAAAGTCACATTTGTGTAGCAGTCTCTGGTCCTATTCTTCTCTTCATATTTCCTAGAGGCAGCCATTATGGGTTTGCTCTCAGGCTCTCTGGTGTAATTTTCATACTTCAATGTGTGTCTATAAAAAATATATGTCTTTCTGGTTTAAAATTATAAAACTGGGATCACACTGTCTGTAATGTTTGGCAGCTTACAAGTACATTTATCCATTTAATAATATATAGACCTTGTCTGTTTCTTTGAACTTTTATCTGTCTTTCCTTTCCTTGTGTTGATTTTCTATTGTTGTGCTTACAAACAATATCGAGATGAGCCCTACAGGCTTGGCTTGGACACACGTGTGAGGGGCTTATCTGAGGTACATCGCTAGCATCACAGGCATGGATTACAGACAGGCTTTCGGTTTTCCTAGCTATGTACAGATTGCCTTCTGTTAGGAGCTGGTGAGGAGCGTTCTTATTTCCCAGCATCCTCAGCATCGTAATCAACACTTGGTGTTTGTCAAACTGTAAAATGTTTGCCTGTCTCAGGAGTAAGAAATGATGTATTGCTTTAGTTTGCATATCTTGACTAGTGATAAAATGTATTCTGGAGAAGCAAATGGACACAGACAGCTTGAGGGCTTACCGGGGTCGGAACCAAAGGAGCCAAAGAAGTCTTTGGGTTTCTGGCTCTTGTGACTAGGCAGGTGACAGTGCTACTCAGTGAGCAGGAGAACATTTTGAATGTTCATGTGTTTTTGTCAAGAAATGCCTTTGCCTTCACATTTGAAGGGTATCTTCACTGCGTGTACAGTTGTGGGTTATGAGGTTAGTTTCATGCAGTACTTTGAAGAGATCATTTCATTGTCTTTGGGCTCCCATTGTTTCTGTGGAGAACTCAGCTGTGCCATTTTACTGTTGCTCTTTTGAAGTTTAGGTGTCCCTTCCCACCTGCCTTGGGCTACTTTAAAGATTTTTTTCTTTGTCTTTGGTTTTCAGCTGTGTTGCTATAATGTGTCCTGATGTGGTTTTCCTTGACTCTGTCCTGCTTGGGATTAGGTCTGTCTGTCCATCTGTTCCTTCCTTCCTTCCTTCCTGTGCTAGGGATCTACCCCAGGGCCTTGTGCATGCCAGGCAACTGCTCTACCATTGAGCCACACCCTGAGCCTGTGGTGGTCTTTTTTCTGGTGTGTTCTGACAAGGCTTGATCTTAAATTAAATTTGGAGAACTCTTGGTCATTGTCTCTTCATTCATTTCGTCCACATCCATCTTTCTTTCTCCTGGGGTTCTGATTACTTGTAAACAGACATGTCCTCTCTGTCATGTATATATCCTAGCTTCTTTGTTTTCTTCATTCTTTTGTTTCTCCTCCAGGCTTCACTCTGCCTCTTCTGAGCTATATGCACTGAATCAATCTTTCAGTTCTAATTGTTACACCTATATTGAGTTCTTTACTTCAGTTACTTTTTTTTCCAGTTTTCTTTATTTTCTTAGATTCTGATTCTGTTGAAATCTTCACCTCCTCAACAGATTTTTAAATTATTAATAACAGTTACTATAAGGTCTGTCTGATAGCTCCAATATTTAGATGTCCTCTGAACATGTTCTATTTTCTGTTTTACCTTTGGTTGTTCAGTCATATGATCTTAACTCTTGTTATGCCTGTCAAACTTTAATTGAATTCCACTCAATGCCTATGAAAAATGGTCAGCACATACTGAGATTCTGGGAGTCTTCCTCGAGAGAGATCTGACAAGCTGTTAAGGTGAAGGACTATCAGCTTTACGTGGTAAGGGGTGGTCTCCTTCTGGTTTACCTTCTCTTGGGCTAGAGCCACCTTCAGTGGTCCCAAGGGAAAGCAAGGCCTCTTCTACTTGGCAGTCCTGGAACTCTTAAATTTTGTGTCCCTGTCCCCAAGATTGGTGGAGAGTCTGCTGACGTTCTCAGTCGCTTGTTTCTGTCTAGTGTTTTGGCCTTTCCACTGCTGCTGTGAACTGGCAAATGCCTGCAGGAGGTGGCTCAGCCGATGGGGCTCACCTCTGCCTTCGCGTCTCTGTGATTCTGGCTGCCTCGATTCCTCCCTCCATGAATAGCTCCCTGATGTCTTCAAACGATTGTTTCATGTAATTTGTTCAGCTTTTCTAGTTGTTCTTGGCAGAAGGATGGGTCTGCAACGAACTAGTCAGCTTTTACTGGAAGCAGAATCTCAAGAGTTCAATTTAGGCATTTAAAATTAGGCAGACTTGCTCCTGAGCTGTCCAAGTGGAGGTTGCAGATAGGCAGTTGACGGCCTGGTCTGTGGAAGTTTGGCCTGTCATGAGAATAGGGGGAAGCCAGAGTGGTCCGAGCTCAAGGAGGAAAAGGTGTGTTTGTTGGACAAGAAAACAGTTCTCAAGTAATCGTGTTGCTAGAGGATCAGTGAAGTTTCATACCAGATGTGTGAAGGCAATAATGTGGTTTGCACGCTCACACTCTTCATAGGAGTAATTTGAGACAGGTAGAGTATTGGCAGGTCTTTTAGGGAGCAGTCTTGTGGGTTTGTAATATAGGACCATTGAAACTTTTAAAGTGAAATGAAATTTTAAAAATAGGTTTTACCCAAGTACTCTAAAACCTGCTTAAAACATATTAAATATTTTGAATTTGTGGGAAAACAGTAAATCATTTGGTTTGTGTATTTGTGTCTTTAGACAGGGTCTTGCTTTGTAGCCCAGGCTGGCCTGGAACTTGATATGTAGACGAGGCTGGCCTCGAACTTGCCTCAAATTCATATTGCTCCTCCTGCCTCAGCTTCCCCAGTGCTGGGATCACAGACATGCATCACCATGCCTAGTTTAATAGTAAATCACTTAAATGAGTGGAAAATACCTCTCTCTTCATCTTGACTTCTGAAATTCACAGTACTTATACACTTTATAGCTTATGTCAGGTCCCCAAATGACATGATAGAATAGACTTGATTCTGAAATATTTTGTAATTTGGCTGGTGATAAATCAGCCAGCATTTATTTCAGATAAATCTCTTTTAGTTTTATGTAAATATTAGAAGAGACACACCTGAGTCAGGCTGGTTGGCTAGGAAGATTTCGTAATTTACTTTCACAGAGCAAATTTACTCTCTTAGCCAAGTAGCTTTTCCGTGTCACCGGGAATGCTATTCAAATAGGAAAAAGTAAAGTTCCTGCCTTAAAGTCTCAGCAGGGCTATTGTTAATTGCTGAACTCTTTTTTTCCTTTTAGCAAGCTTGTTCCTGTCATTGGTAAATAAAATCAATACTTTAGTATAAAACTAAGCTTCTTGGTGATGATGGAAAAGTATTTCCCAATATCTTGGTAATTAGTGATTTTTTTTTTCCTCCCAGTTTTCATCCAGATGTTTGGCAACGTGTAGACATAGCCTTACTTCAGTTTTCTCATTCACTTTCATGGGAACATGTGATATTCCCCATTTATTTTGGACAGCAGCATTTCCTTGTTCTGTGGACAGATGCATATGAAACATGCTCTGCGAGTGGAGCTTGCGGTCCTCTGGGAATTCTCTGGAGGAGGAAATGGGTTGACCTATTTGGTTGCTATGAAGTAAAAACAATCTTGTTTTCATTTTTTTAGTGAACATCTGGATTGCATTTATAATTTAACATTCTGAAGGTTCTTTAAAACCACAATTTGATAATATGAGCATTCATTCAAACCGTAGCTATTTAGCTATTTCTATAGTTAGTTCATTGGGAGAAGGACCTGGCAACCCCCTCCCAAAAATCAATCTGCCATTGAAATCCCTATGCACAGCAGAGAAGCACTGACAATAGTGTTTCCCCTGTTGTACAGAGGGTCGCTATGAGTTGGATACCGACTCGACGGCACCTAACAACAACAACAACAACATAGTTAGTTCAAGTACTAGGGTGGCTGACGGAACTTAAAACATTTTATCCTTCCTACAAAACGGTACTTAAATAACAACCCTTAATTTGAAACCTTAAAATGGGCTCTAGATAATGTTGGGGGGTGGGAGAAGGATGGATCAACCTGTTTATTTCTTTATTTTCCATTGCCATGTCGTTTGTGATCATTGTTACAGCTGCGTTTGATTCTGCATAACAGATATCATTGGTCCCCTGTTGGCAGATCTGTCTCTGTTTTCTTCCTTGGTCACAGAATCAGGAATTGTACAGATATCTACCCACCAGGGAAAGGGTCTTTATCACCACAAAGGGTTTAAGCACATGGGTTAATAATCTCTCTCTCCTTGTCACTGATAAGAGGAGGGCGGGTACCGGACATACACCTGGCTAGTGCCAAGCGCTGTTTGCAGGAGAACCTCGTGGAGTTGTTCTTCCAACTTGAATATGTAAAGGAAGAGACAGTTCCTTTTCTTGTGCTAGACCTAGCGAGCCTGGCTGGCTGGCCAACTCACATTCACGGTCTCTCACATCCTTTCAGCTCCAAGCCCACACACTGAGAAGAATCAACTGGATTCCTTTTTTTTTTTTTTTTTGCGCAGTAGGAGGGGGCTGAATCCAGAGTCTTATGCATACTTTCCAACCGCTCTACCACCGAACTGCACCTCAGCCCCTTTTTTATCTTTTAAATTGAGGCAGGGTCTCACTAAACTACGTAGGTTGCCTCTGTCCTCGAACATGTTATCCTCCTGCATCTGCCTCCCAAGGGCTACTGGGATTACAGGCATGCGCCACCACACTGGGCTTCAGCCGGATTCTTAATGTCTTTGTTGAGTGTCACCCATACAAGAGCACCCCACCATCTCCACCTTTCCTGTCATGTGGGGCAGTAAACACCCCTCTTGTTGGAGTGGTCTAGCAGTTACGTGCTGCCGCTTGGAGCTAAAGGCGTCTGGCCTGATGCTGCCTGTAGCAGCAGGTAGGTTTCCTCCTGTCCACTGCTTATCAAGGATCTCATCCCCCTAGAACGCAGAGAGAAGAAACATCTTTTCTCTTCCATAAATACTCATTAAGCATATGCATGTATCATTTGAAGAACAGAGCTACGTTATATTTTCTTTTTGAGATTAATACTTTCTCCCACTACATAAAATATGTAAACAAAATATATTTTCATATGCTTGGTGTACATTAGTAGCTTCATTTGGCAAACTTTTATGATTACATCTTAACACAAATATAGAAAAGTGTAATAATTCAAAAGTGGCGGACATTGGCAATTTAATATTCTGTTGGAAGACAGGACTTCCTTTTATTTCTCCACAGAGGGGAAATAAAATGATCAAGAATGCCCTTTACCAAATTTCACTAATTAGATTAAAATTTTTTTGAGTTGAGAAAGGATCAGACAAATGAATTCATTTTTGTTTGTGTTGGAGTATGGGAAAATTGGAGGGTTTCAGTGTCTTAAACGTTTGGCCTGTTCACATGATGAGGCTGTGGCTCCCAAGCACAGGAAGCCGAGTGATTGCAGACGTTGATTCAGTATATGACTGGATTTCTGAGAGCATGAGACACTTGGAGAATAAAATGATGCCTTTCATTGCTTTGCATAAAGAGAATCTTCATATTGGACCAGTGTTCTTCCAAAATGTTACATTTTCTTGGGAATCACAGGTTATCTATGGATTCCCAAAGTTAACATGTATCTAAAATAGGGCTTTAAGCCCAGGAAAAGTTGGGTTCTCATTCAGGTACAAGCTCCATATGTTAAGATTTAGAAGTTTGGGGTTCAGTTTGGATTTAAAGTTTCAATCCTATGTGTAGATAGATGAATAAAAATTTTCCATTTTCCAATATTCAAATAGCTAATGATACCAAAAGAAAAGAAAAGAAAGACCAGCCATTAAAAGCTGAAGTTGAATCATAGGTTCAGGTTCAGATCTGGGTCCAGAAAAGTTTTTTAAAATGCTTGAACCAGAACAGGTTCAGTGTTTGGGATTGGTCTGAAGCCCTGCTATTTATACATAGGATTTAAATCCAAACCGAACCCAAACCCTATGGATTTTTACATACCGAAACTGCACCCAAACCTGGACCAGTTTTTCATGGATTTGAGGCTCTGATAAAACTTCACTTTTTCATTTAAAGTAATGACTAAGCTGTATACTAGTGAAGTGGTTACTAGAATGTTTCCCTTTTCACAGAAGAAAGTCAAATACCTTCTTTGCTTCCTTCCCATGGTCTGGCTGGTCTTTACACACTCTGTCTTTAGCTCGCCAGACCTTGTCCGGGGGCCTTCACTCCTGATGACAGCAGATGGAGGAGCAGAGTCTGGAGTGCCTGATGTACGTCCCACCCACGTTTGGCTCCCTCGCTACTTTGCCTTACAAGTGCCCAGTAATTTGGTTGGACACACAGATCATGACTAATTTTATTTTATTTTATTTTTAACCTGGAAAGAACCTAAGCTATTTCCCCTGGGTTCTGCTGCTGTTAGTGCTTGGACATTTGGTTTTAGGAGCTAAGTCTCTTACCTTCATGCCGCTTCCATCCTTCCCTTCCTTTCCCTGTCACAGTAGAGGACTCGGAGACCTCTCTCTGCCCGTCTCCGTGTTAAGTATAGTGTTATGTATTATGATCCTGGTGAAGAGCCAACCTTCTTGCCTCTGAAAACTGAAGACCATCAATTTCAGGGATGTTTTCACTAGCTCCACATTAAGATTTTTATTTCCTTCTCTGTTTTACCTCTATAGGTTTAAAATGGGGCTAAAAAATGAATTTCGTTTGCTATCCCAGTCCTTCCGGCCACCTTGAGGTCTTCCGCAGGCCTGCCCAGGAGATCTGAGTTTGAGAGTGTGCCCTTAGGCCCACTGTTCTAACCCTTCCTTTGGAGAGAAGTTCTCAAATCTCAGGAGCTTGGTGTGGATAGTTTTATCTTGGCCTCAATGATCGAGAAACATGGTTGGACTGATAATTAGAAATTGCAGGAACAGATTTTACAGGTGCACCATTTCCTAAATTAAAGAGTTGTAAAGTTATTGGCAGTCCTGGCCTTTCCAACTGTCACTGCCTAAAATGGATTAAGGCCAGGCTTGGGTGGTAATAGTAACCTGGGCATCTTGCCCCACATGCGAGAGTGGGGAGTCTTTTAGTATAAATCCTTCATTTTATGAGATTTGAAATAAATATCTGTAGTTCTTTCATTTCTGGCTTTGTGACATTGGGAGGTTACTTTCTCTGAGCTTGTGATATGGTTATAATATTTTTTTCTCACCCAGCTTTATATTTTAAAAGTATTCAAATCCATAAAAAAATTAAAAGAATAGAAATAACCCATATATCTTTTAGGTAAATTAATCAGTCAAAATTTTGCCATATTTGCTTTCTTTTTCTTTAATATACAATTTTAAAATTATAATTTTCTTTCCTTTTTATTGGTGGATCAAACATTTAAAAGAAAATTGCAAACATTACATTTCCTTATAGACTTTAGTATTCATTTGCTGGCATCATTCTCTATAATCATGACAATTATCTTTTATTTTATTTTTGTAGTACTGGGGGGTTGAACCCAGGGCCTTGGGCATGCTAGGCAAGTGCTGTACCACTGAGATGCACTCTCAACCCCTTTTTCTTATTTTGAGGCAAGGTCTCAATAAATTGCACAGGCTGCCTCTGGCCTTGAACTCATGATCCTCCTGCCTCTACCTCCTGCCTCTACCTCCTGCATCACTGGGATGACAGGCATGCTCCATGGCCCCCAGCTAACCATGATGACTGTCGTACTTAAGAAAGCTAACAGTAATTTCATAATGTCATTTCACATATATTTCAAATTCTGCTTTGTCCATGTCCCAAAATGTGTTTTAGAGCTCTAAATGTCTTTTAGAGCCATTTATCAAAGCTGTAATTAAGATTTACATCTTATACTTTCTACTTTGTTGAAGAGTCCTGACCTGTTGTGTAAGGTTATTTGCACCCTATAGACTAGACTGGGCAGTGCTTAGCCCAGTTGATGGAATGTCACTCTGTGGTCTCTGAGACCCTGGGTTTAATCCCCCACATAGCAAATATGAGAGAAGGACATGGCAATCCACTCCTGAAGCAATCCTGAAATAATCAGCTATTGAAAACCCTATGAGGGTTGCTATGAGTCAACTGCATCTAACAACGATACACTAGATTACACGTGTAAGCCAGAGAGATACATGCTTTGGCTACTTTAATGTCATTTTTTAATTACAAATATGTTAAAATCGTCTACTTGATTCAAGAACAAATTCACATTCATTTTTCTTGTTCTTTGGTAAATATTGATTTAATTGGTAACCAAAAGAAGTTACTAAATAGCTCAGATGTCAATGGAATATGTGTGTGGGTGAACTTGGAACAAGCATCCATAATGATTTGTTAGACCTACATCCATATGGAGGTGATTAGTTATCTGGCTTGTCATAGTAAAGATTTTATTTGAATATTTGGCCATTGTTTTATTTTTAAAAAATGTAGTTATGGCCGGGCGTGGTGGCTCAGGCCTGTAATCCCAGTGGCTGGGGAGGCGGAGGCAGGAGGATCGCAAGTTCAAGACCAGAGACAGTCAGTGTAACTTAGCGAGACCCTGTCTCAGAAAATAATAAAATCTACAAAATGGGCTGGGGGTGCAGCTCAGTGGTCCAGGCCCTGGGTTCAACCCCTAGTACCGCCAAAAAAGAAAAAAAAAAAAAAGTAGCTATATAATACAAAAGAGATGCTTTTGCTGTCAAATCCTTGGAGGAAGAACAAACCTTAACTCTCTCAGGACTAAAGCCTTTCCTTTTCTTCTTCCCTCCCTCAGCACTTTCCTATAGGCTTTTAAAAAGAAGTGAACTTTAGCTGCAGCTGAGACTAATACAGGATCCAGCTGTAAGATTTTTGTGATTTTTGTTGTTGTTCTTACATCCGGTGATGGTCATACCAAGCTCATTGTGTGAAAATTCAATAAAGGAAAGGGCAGGGTGGGAAAAAAATGACGCTCTATAAAGGTATTCAAGAAATAGCAACAGGATCTAGGAGTCTCCCTTTGAGATGACTGATTTAAATTCCATTCTGAAGTATTAATTTAGTTTGTGACTACTCCTACTAACGCGGTGTAGTTTTCCCCTTTTAATATTATGTACACACCATGTAACCAGAGAGTGTATGGGAGGCTGACACATTTTCACTGGGAGGCAGAAAATAGTAACGTGAGAACCCAGAGGACCTGAACCCTCCTGATGGAAAATAGGGCAAAAATTCTTCAAGATACTGTTCGTGTGGAGAGAGAGAGAGAGAGAGATAGCGCGAGAGCGAGAGCGAGCGCGAACTGATCTGTGAAGGAGAGCCCCATTTGTTTGTTGTTGTTGTTAGGTGCCCTCGAGTTGGTATCCGACTCATAGCGACCGTCATAGGGTTTTCAATGGCTGACTGTTTCGGGATTGCCTTGGGAGTGGATTGCCAGGCCCTTCTCCCATTTTTGCGGTGCTGGGAATTGAACTCGGGGCCTCAGAGACTGCAGCGCTCTACCCACTGAGCTAAATCCCAGCCCCCCATTTGTTTAGCGGTCCTCATATGTATGATTTTATCATCAAGCAGTTAAGTTCAGAATCAGCTGTTCAGTCAAATTTTAAATGTGCATGTCTGCTTCAGCATAATGGCAAAACCTTTGCGTCTTTGTGCCTTATGAGGACTGCGTACGTACCAGTACCCTGCCACTGACGATGACCCATGTATGTATCAGCCATAAGACTGGTGATTTTCACACACTTGTGTGTCTCAAGCATTTTTTCTTTTTTTTTTTTTTTATGCTGGGGCGGGGGGAACCTTTCTCATATTTCTTTTAATTGTAGCCAGACATCCTGTTTGGGGGCTATTTGAGACCAGCGCTGCCTGTGTAGAAATCATGTGGTCTGTAGTAACTTCTGAGTTATTCTTCTTAGATTTGATTTTATGGGCAGGTTTCCTTGAAACCCCACACACTATTTTTAGATGCTCTTCCTACATGGCTGTGGTTCATGGCATCAGTAACATATGTATTAATTATTTAGCACAGAAATGTTGTTCAGTATCTGAAGGCTGTTTAAACCTTACAGGAGAAACAAACTAGTGCTTTCTTGGATATACCCTACAAGCACCACTGGACAAATTTAAGGGAGGAGAACTTTGCTGTCCTTCCCAGGTGGCCGGATCTATGCCAGCTTGAACAATGTTTTAAAGAATCACTTTCTGTTTTGCAATGAGAGTGATCCCATTTCCTTGGTTCTCATAAATTAGTTTCTTTTTCTTTCTCTCTCTCTCTCTCTCTCTCTCTCCTTCCTTCCCTCCCTCCCTCCTTCCCTCTTTCCCTTCTCTCCTTACTCTCCTCCTCCTGCTCCTTCTTTTGCAATACTTGGGAGTTGAACCCAGAACCTTGCATGTACTTTGCAAGTGCTATCCCACAGGGTTGCACCCCAGCCCTTTTTTTTAGTCAGGGTCTCACTGAGTCGTGCAGGCTGCCTCTGCCCTTGAACTTGTGGTCTTCCTGCTTGTGTCACCGTGCCTGGCCTGGTTCTCATAAGTTTGCATTTTCTGCTTCCCACTGAAAGATATTTTCATAACCCTTCAAGACATTTCCTGCATGCTTTCCCTACCTCTCTCCTACCCATTGTTGCTCTATTTTGTGTTAAACTTACAGTCTGGTAGCTTTGTTTTTAGATTTATAAATGATTGACTTGCTGTTCTGCTTTGTATCAGAGACTCTTAGTCTTGCTATGTAGCCCAGGCTGGCCTGGAACTTGAGATCCTCCTACCTGTGCCTCCTGAATACTGGCATTACATGTGGGCACCACTATGCCCGGCCAGCAACCCTTATCATCTTTTTTTTTTTTTTTTTTCAGTAGTGGGGCGTTGAACCCAGGGCCTTGTGCTTTCATGCTCTGCAAGTGCTGGACCACTGAGCTGCACCTTCAGCCCATTTTCTTACTTTTTGAGACAGGGTCTTGCTAAGTTACCCAGACTGCCTTGGTCTTGGACTTGCTGCCTCTGCCTCCCGAGCTGCTGGAATTACAGGCATGTGCCACCACACTCGGCCATGACCCTTATCTTTTAAAGTAGTTTTGGATCTCATGAAGTTTTAAAAAAGGACTATAATTCATGTATCATAAATCATCCTTTTAGAGTATACAGGTGAGTGATGTTTAGTGTATTCACAAAGTTGGGCTATCATCATCACTGTCTAATTCTAGAACATTTTTGTCACTTCAAAAAGCAGTTCTGTCCTGATGAGCTGTCATTCATTCCACCCCCCACCCCAGCAACTGTGTGTCTGTGTGTCTCTGTGCCTGTGCTGAGCGTCTCACATGTGTGGAATCATACATCATGTGGCCTTTTATGTTCTGTTCTCTCTGTGCTGTGGCCCAAGTCAGTTTTCCAGGTTTGTCCATGCTGTACCCTGCCTTAGTGTCAGGGGCCTGTACTTTCCCATGTGTTCAGCTGGGCCCTGGGCTGGTCTTCATATTGGGAGCAGGAGTGGCCTGTGTGCTGTCATGGAGATTTGTAAGTTTGCTTGTGTTTTCCTCCCTTCAAGAAAGATTGAGGGGGTTTTGTTTGTTTTTTGTTTTGTTTGCTGTACGCTGGGGGTTGAACCCGGGGCCTTGCACATACTTTACAAATGCCCTGGGGTGCACTCCCAGCCTGTTTTTTGTTTTTTGTTTTTTTTCTTTTTTTTTTCCTCCATTTGTGGTCTTGCTAAGTTACCCAAGCTGCCTCTGGCCTCGAATTTGTGCTCCTCCTGCCTCTTCCGCCTCCGCCTCCCGTGTCACTGGGGTTAGAGGCATGCACCACCACACCCAGCTGGGTTAAAGTTTATTTTAAGCTTTATTTGGAGAAGACCCAGTATGAATACTTGAAATTAAGAGAGCTTGTGTTCCTTTAGTTTATGTGAACAGTTGCATCTGGAACAGAAACAAGTCTGTAGAAAACATCGGCTCTCTGAAGACCAATATACGGGTTCAAGGAACTGAATTTCCCCAGAGAGTGGTGTAAAATCCGTTAACAAAAGGGTGGAAGATCTCCTTCTCAAGGATCCTAGTAGGAGCCCAGTGGTGGAGCTAGGACAGCAAACCTTCATCCTCTGTTCACTCAGAAATTGCAACAAATGATAGGAAGAAATAAACTTCTCAGAGCAAAGAGACTAAGAAAAAGGGAGTCAGGGAAATTTGGAGACATTGGAGTTATAATAAGATGTTTAAGTTCTGGAGACTTAATGTGCAACATGGCAACTATCGTTATCTGTTTATTACAATACTAGGGATTGAACCCAAGGCCTTTCATATGCTAGGCAAGCACTCCACCACTGAGCTACATCCTCAGCCCAACTACAGTTAACAATGTATATGTGAAATTTGCTAATTCTAATTATTCTTGCCACACACAGTAACCATGCAAGGTAATGGCTGTGTTAATTAGCTTGACTTTGGTAATCATTTCACAACATATACATATTTCAAAACATCACTTTGTACACCTTGAATGCAAACAATTTTTGTCAATTATACCTTAATTCAAGTGAATAAAAGGAGAGACTGGGAAGGGACCCTTAGCCGAGGAGAGAATATAAACTGCTGGAAGGAGCAAGCTATTGGAAAGCTATGAAGGGATAAAACAGAATGCGGATTTTGAAGAAGGAAGCACTCTTGGTTAGCCCCTTGTAAGGTTCGGTTTAGGTTGTGGTAGTAAATATGAGGCTTGTGTCACGCAAGGTGGTTCAAAGGCTGTCTGGAAGCTGCGGTGCCAGAATGTTCCATATACTCTTCCTGCTGTTCCCTTCCTCTTGTTTCAGAACACCAAGTGACAGCTTTTTACCTTCAAGCAAACATTTCTTTACACAGATTGAGAGGGAGTTGGAGTTGCATGGGCATAAGCCAAGACCCCAAGGACATAAAGCTTCTCTATTTTCCTTTTGTTTTCCCTTCTGTGGGCTTCTTAGCCTAAAGCCCCTTTCTCTGACTTTTTATCCCGATGGAAACTAGTGGACAGGCTTTACTCACAAACCCAGAACACGATGCACCTTCCCATCTAAGAGGGAAATCTAGTGGAGGAAGACTGTGTATACAACACTAAAAGATGCCACATAGCTAGTGCCATCTTTTAAATGTGTGCAAGACAACACGGATCTTAAGATAGATGAAAAAACCCAAAAACATGAAAATATTTTATACGAAATGTCTATAGAAAGACTAGCCGATTCCAAAGGAAAGAATTCAGAACATAGAAGAATCCTGTAAAAAAATGGTCATTGGCAATTTCCAGGGAAGATGTGACTTGAAAGCAAGAATCTTGACTTCTTACCTCCCCTTCCCTTGAATCACCAGCTCATGATGGAAGTGATTAAGCTGAATCATAATAGATGGGATCAGGGTGAAGAAAGAGTGGGGCCTGACTCATCACTGTTTCCCGAAGGCTGGAAGAAGCCCTGAGACTGGCTCTGCTAATTTGGAGAGAAGGGAGTAAGACTGAATGATCCCAAGTGGCCACAGGCAGCCAGGAGTGGGTTTGTTCTGGGCAGCAAGATTCAGGAGCTGCTGAACGAAGAGGCCACGGGACACATGTGGCTCCCACATGGTCGGATATGCCAGAGCTGCTCCTTTGTGCCGTGGCCTTCCTCCCTGGAGCAGTGGGCAGCATCCCAGCCATCTGTAGTGAAAACCAGGTCAGAGTTAGACACAAACACCAGAATCAACACGAGGGTTTTACAGAAGGAGACTGAAGGAGACAAGGTGTCTACGGGATGAAGCTGGACCACTCCAGTGTGGCTGATGCCGTCTACATACGCGTCAGTCCTCCAGCTTACAAAGTTAGAGATGGAAAAACAACAAAACCCCACCACGCTTGGCAGCATAGCAAACAGAACCTGCCATTCTGTTGTAGAATAAAATTGGACCTGGATATTATTGTTTAATGATAAGAAAGAAACAGCCAGGCAAGGTGGCTCACGCCTGTAATCTCAGCATTTTGGGAGGCAGAAGCAAGAGGATCGCAGGTTTGAGGCCTGCATAATTTAGTGAGACCCTTTCTCAAGATAAAAAATAAAAAAAGGACTGGGGGGTGCAGCTCAGTGGTAGAGCACATGCAAAAGTATGCGTGAGGCCCTGGGTTCAGCCCCCAGAACCACAAAAAGGAAATGAGGGAGGGGAGGAAGGAAGGAAGGAAGAGGAAGAAGTTGCCAAAATAAAAGGAATGGATATAATTTTTGAGACAGAAGAAAAGTATAATTTTGGAAAAGATTAATTATAGAAAGTAAGCTTCATGGGAAATGTGCTTTGCACTGTTTCTGATAAAATTCAAGAAAGACTGAAGTTAGTGGATTGAACGATGAGACAACAGGCCAACCTGAAAAGTAGTTGGTTGAGAAGAAGATAGCATTATGAAGTGAAGTGAATGAGCTGAAAGGAAATAATGATGTGAAATGCTTTTTCAGAATTCTCCAAGGCTCCACGAAGAACAAAATTTACAAAGTGGGAAGTCAAATTAGTGCTGTGATCTAAATAAGTATTGTTCCTGCAGAAGATACCAAAACAAACAGAAACAGTAATCAAAGATACAATGGAAGAAGTATCTTTGAGCTGAAAAAACCCCAGCTGCTCTTGTATGCTCAAAGGGCTGCATTAAATGAAATTAGTGGAAAGTACAAGACGTATCCTGATGAAATTTTTAAGTGTCAAGGATAAAGTATGAGCATCCAGTCTGAAGCAAGAGGGGAAGAGTTACATGTGAGGAAATGGCAGACAGGGTGGTTTAAATCTTTTCTGCAGCATTGCCAGAAGATAATATAGTAGGGCAAGGCTGAGAGTTTTGAGGGAGAAAGATTGCAGCCAAGAATTAACCACACTAATTGTTAATTTGTGAAGGCAACACAAAGACAGATGTTCTCTAAAGATGCAGGGAAATAGGAGCTAGCACACAGCCTTCAGTGGGCACTCAAGGGCCTTTGGGCTGGAGAGTTGTGTGGGCCAGTATGTTTCCTTGTTGTTTAAGGTGGTGTGGGCCTTTTTCTTTTTCTGCTACCTGCTCCTGAAATCTTCCTGGTGCCATCTGTGAGTTATTCTTTAAAAAGCAAACAAAACTTTTTCATAGATACAGCCACTCAACTAAAAGATTTATTGGTATGCTTGAAGTCCCAGAGGCTACAAAGGCTGAGAGGGGACGATTACTTAATTTCAAGGGTTCAAGATCAGCATAGGCACTGTAGTGAGACCCTACCTAAAAAAAACAAAACAAAAAACAACAACAAAAAACCCTCAAGAATGGGGAAGTTGTACTTAAAACATGGGCATGGTGGTGCATTGTCGGTAATCTCAGCATCTCAGGAGGTGGAGGCAGGAGGATTGCAAGTTCTAGGCCAGAGGCAGCCAGTGTAATTTAAGTGAGACCCTCTCTCAAAAAGTAAAAAAATGGGCTGGGGTTGTGGCTCAGTGGTCCAGTTGCTGCAAAAGCATCCAGGAGACTCTGGGTTCAGCTCTCCAGTACCATACACATGTACACAAAACCTCATGTTGAACTGAAGTCATTTAAACACAAAATTAAGTCTAATTCTAAACTTGGTGTCAAATCAAAATTCAGGTGTTAGAAATAATTCTTGAAAGAAAAGATATGTAATGTAAAGGGAAAACCCCCCAGCAGTGCTAACAAGAAGTCTGGAGTTCAAATTAGCTAATAGAAATTGAGAAGTAGGTGGCAGGGATTGGGCAGGGAATGTTGAAAGTAAAAGTTCAGTCTTTAAGGTTTTACTTTTGACATTGATAATTAGAAAAATATAAGTGGTAGTGTAGCTTAAAAGAAACAATGTGAAGATAACCACTAGAAAATTTAAAGCAGGAGTCCAGGCAAGGTGGCACCTACCTATCTGTAATCCCAGCACTCAGGAGGCTGAGGACTGAGTTTGAGGCCCACTTGGGCTACCTAGGGACACTTTTTTTTTTTTTTTTTTTTTTTTTGAGACAAAGATCCAAAGTAGGATGTATACATTCCACGTCACTGTTATTGTTAGGTGGTGTTGAGTCGCATCCAACTCATAGTGACCCTCATGGGGTTTTCAGCAGCTGATTGTTTCAGGAGTGGATTGCTACATCCTTCTTTCATTTTCATGGTGCTGGGGATTGAACTAGGCTCTTCAGTATGGAGTACCACTCTATAATGGAACTAAATTCCAGCCCTCCACATCACTAGAGGAAGAAAAACGTAACAAATTAGATGATGGGATAACGTCATATAAGGCAAAAGTACTGTAGTTTTTGTTTTTTTTCATTGCCTTAGAGGATTGTTACCTACTTTGGCCCCACATTTTAGAAAATCTTAAAGCAAATGCCTTTTTTGGGAGGGGGCTAGTGGAACTTTGTCCATTGGTAAAATATATTTATTTAGAATTTCACTCATCTAGCTAGGCGTGGTGGCGCACGCCTGTAATCCCAGCGGCTTGGGAGGCAGAGCCAGGAGGATTGCAAGTTTGAGACCAGAGGAAGTCTGGCTAACTTAGCGAGACCCTGTCTCAGAAAGTGAAGGGGGGGAAAAAAAAAAAAAGGACAGGGTGTGCAGCTCAGTGGTCCAGCACTTGCAAAGCATGCAGTTGTGAGGACCTGGGATCAACCCCCAGTACCACACACACACACACAAAAAGAATTTCACTCATCTGTGATCCATCCCCAGACTCTTCTGAGATATTTTTTGGCAGATATTTATGAAGTTCTTAAAGGTAGGAGGGCTGGCGTGGGCTGACCAGATACGCAGGTAGGGGAAGCTGCTCCCTCTGGGCACACTCTCCCCAAGGCACGTCCTCTTCAGGTCTTGAAGGCTGTGGTGAAAAAGTGGGGTTAGCGATGGAAACTGCCCCACTGGGCATCAGAAGTCAGCAGGGGAGCAGCCAGGATTTGTAGAGCCTGAAACTTATTTGGAAACTCCTCTTTGAGAAAAATAATATAAATGTAGACATTAGATACTTAGGTGGAATAAAAAGTCACAGAACCTCACAGGTTTTTAAAGCTTATAAAACTGCAAACAACTCAAAACTTGGAGAAATAACAGAATTCTTTTATATTCTTGGTAGAACAGTAATAATCCATTCCCCCTACATTTCTGTTTGCCCACTAGCTAATTGATAACCTCTTTACATAGCAGTCTTGTAATATTTTACTATAGAGAGACTAGAAAGATAATTCAGTCTTTTCTGCAGGATGTTGATTTTGAGAGGCCAGTGGGCATTCCAGAAGGAGATGCAGGTTTGGAGCTTAGAGATAAGAGGGCTAGAAGTCAGCGTTGGAAGTCATTAATGGAAAGGTGATGGTTCAGAGACTGAGAGCTATGTATTTGCTAAAGGGAGCAGAGGATAGAGCTGAGGATGAGTCACACTGGGCAGTTGTGAGTGGTGACAGATAGAGACCACAAAGAGGCTGAGAGAGAAGCCCCCCCTTTTCTTTTTGAGATAGGATCTCACTATGTAGCCCAGGCAGGCCTCAAACTCAAGCCTCCCTCCTCAGCCTCTTGAGTGCTGGGATTCTCTCCTGCCCCAGCAGACTTTATTTTTAGAGAAGTTTTAGGTTCACAGCAAAATTCAGAATACAGAGAGTTCCCACGTACAATAATCGCTCCCCCCACCTCCCCCTTGTCTGTGGTTTTACTTTCTGTGGTTTTAGTTACTCATGGTCACCCTTGCCCTGAAAATATTGAAAGGACAATCCCAGAAATAAACAATTTATGAGTTCTAAGTAATTCTCACTAGAGTATATTGTTAGAATTTTATATTATTAGCTTTTGTTAATCTCTTATTGTACCTAATTTATAAGTTAAACTTTATTATAGATGTGTATCTATAGGAAGAAGTAAATATAGGGGCCAGGCATGTTGGCTCATGCCTATAATCCCAGTGACTCAGGAGGCAGAGGCAGGAGGACTGCAAGTCTGAGACTAGAGGCAGCCTACATAATTTAGTGAGACCCTGTCTCAAAATACAAAGTAAGAAATAGGCTGGGGGTGCAGCTCGGGGGTGCAGCTCAGTGGTACAGCCCTTACAAAGGATGCAAGTGCTGGACTTGGGTTCAACCTCCAGTACTGCAAAACAAATACATAAACAAAGTATATATAGATTTCAGCACTATGTGTAGTTTGAGCAATGGACTATCCTTTAGAGGTCTTGGAGCACATCCTCTGAAGACAAATGGGGACTCCAGTACTCCCTGCTCCCAACAGCTTTCAGCCTCCCCACTATCAGTATCTCCTACTATAGTGGCACATTTGTTAAAATCAGTGTGTTTAAGTTGCTGTGACAAAATACCTGGGATACATTAAGGGAGGAAGAATTGATGTTGGCTTACAGTTGCACTCAGTGGTCAGTTGGCTCCATGTTTCCAGGCCTGAGATGAGGCAGAACATCAGGGCGGAAGCACAGGGCAGAGGAAAGCCACTCACCTCATGGCAGCCAGGCCATGGATAGCCCAAGAGGAAGGTGTTGGGGATAAGATGTACCCTTCCCAGGCATGCCCTCAGTGACCTCCTTCCTGTAACCAGACCCCACCTCCTCGTAGTCTGTCCAGCTCTGAGGTCATCTGTGGAGTAACACATTGAAGTGTGAGCCTTCGTGACCCAGTCACCTCCCAAAAGCCCATCCTTTAGCAACCAAGCCTTTGGGGGACATTTTTAGATTCAAACCATAACAATTGGTAAACCTACATTGCCTCGTCATCGTCATCCAGACTCCATAGTTTACGTCAGATTCACTTTGATTAGTGCATATTCTTTCAGCTTGGGAAATGTACAACGGCATATATCTACCGTTATAAAATCACAGAGCAGTTTCACTGAAGGGGTGGGTGTGTGTGTTGCTCCTGGGGAGGGAACCTAAAGCCTGTACCTCTGAGCTGCATCCCCACATTGAAGGGCTTTCTTTTTAAATTTACTTTGGCTCACTCGATGTGCTTATCCACATGTATAGATTATTTGCATTATACTTTCATATTCTTTATTAAACCTCTGTAGTATATACTGTGTTAAGCATACTGCTTTCATTAGTCTTTATTGAGCTTCATCTTGTATATCACCAGTCACTTCATTAATCTTTCAATATTTTTTCTTCAGCTCTTTTGTTGTTTTTGAAAAAGAAGCAAAGGATTTCTTTTAGTGGAAATTGTTTAAACAGTTACCTGTAGGGAGGATTTATGCTTAAATGGGAGCCTGAAGGTTGTTTCTGTTGGTTACAAATGAAGCTACTAAATAGATACTAAGATCTGCAACATTTAAAATTTGTTTAAAAATGGGAGTGAACTTCAAAAGCAATTCATTTAAAAAGAACACAACGGACTCTTGAAATATTAATAGTTCATCCTTACCCTGGTTGCAACAAGTATTGTCATCGTTTTCCTGGATTCGAATGATAACCAGCCTGTAAGACCTGATAAAGTATAAGGATTGTCTCAGATATTTAGGGTGTATTTCCTTGGGGACATAGCTCAATGGTAGAGCACATCCCAAGCATGTGCAAGGCTCTGGATTCAATCCCAAGCAGTACAAACAAATGAAATTTTTGAAAAGATGTATTTTCTTCTACAAAGGAGCATGTTAGAATGAGTGAAGACCTTGGTATCTTTGCCCATGGCCGAGTCTACGTTCATGGCACAGCATCCCAGCCAAATCAATGTGCAGGTCATAGGCTACCAACAGAGGGCAAATATGCAGTGTCACAAGAGCTTCTGTTCTCTTCTGGGTTTTGCCACTCTCGTCTTTGCTGGAAATTGGGTGACTTTTGAGACTCAGCGGAAGAGAGTGTCAAGATACACTTGCAAATAGCCAAATTCCTATGTATTGTTTAACCATATAAATGGAACCTTCCAACTGGTACTCTTATGGGAGTAAATAGGCCATGTGTGTTTTTAAGTGGAAATCAGAACAGGATGGGTGAAGGGTGAATGCTGGTCTCCGTAACCAGTGTCATTAATGCAGGACAGTTGATCACTGGGGACTTGAGCTGTCCTCTGAAAACTAATGGTGGCCAGACTGTCCCCAGGCAACTATGCCCTGTGGCAGTTCCACTGCACTTGTGCCTCACCTGACACTGTGCTCATGGGGTCGTGAAGATGGGTTGGGTAGGTAGGTGCTCTGGAAGACGAAGTAAGGCACCTGGCGTGTCGATGTCAGGTATGTTCGTGTAATGTGTGCCATCTCCTTCAATCAGGACTTTCTGAGATGCTTTTCCAGCAAGGATTCCTCTCCTTTGACAAGAATCTTGATGAATTTCTGTGTGAAGAAACATTTCACCAAAAAGAAAAAGAAAACTCAGAAGTTCCTCCAGGTCTATTCACTATTGACTTCAAGGGAACCATTTACTCATTGATTAAATTGCCTTTCATATGAGCAGTGACACATTTGTTTATCTGTGTTAAAGGGAAGAGAGCCTTCATTTCTAGAACATTGGGAAGTTTGTAAATTTTGAAAATCTCTTGAACAATGCTCCCAAGTAGGTAGGTACAAATACTGTATAGAGTTGAGAGAATAGGAAACACCATACTTGAATGAGGTTTCTGTCCCCAATGGCTTTATAATGTTCTTGATTTCTAGACTTGAAGTGACTGTGTAAATGAGCCACAAGGTATTGCCAGCTGTTGTATTCCATGAGTCACATGTGACATGTATCATTTCAACGTAACATCTATTAAGTGACTACCATTTATAAGAAAGGACCTGTGGTAGGTTTCTGAGACATAAACAAGAGGTAGCAGCTGCTCTCAGAGAGCTCTGGGAGCATGACATAGCCATAACTTGCCCAGGGCCAAGCCCTGTTACTTCTCTGCCATTCATAGAGTTTTCGATGCCTAATTGTTTCGGGAGTGGGCTGTTGTGTCCTTCTCCCTAGTTTGTCTTAGTCTGGAAGCTCAGCTGAAACCTGTTCACCGTGGGTGGCCCTGCTGGTATCTGAGATACCAGTGGCATAGCTTTCAGCATCACAGCAACATATAAGCCCCCACAGCAGGACAAGCTGACAGATACACGGGGGTGGGTGGCGAATAGGATTAGTGCCCTTATAAATGAAGCCTCACAGAGCTGCCTTGTGCTCTCCACCCTGGGAGAACACGGAAAAAAGAAAAAAAAAAAAGGACCACCTGTAAAATAGCGCCTCCCAGCACACACTGAATCTGGCAGCATCTTGATCTTGGACTTCCAGCCTGCAGAACGTGGGAAATAAACTTTGGTTGTGTATTAGCTACTTAGTCCGGGATATCTTCTTGGAGCGGCCCAAACAGACTAAGGTATAAAGGGCTTGAAATAGAGTAGAAGCTGGGGTTGCACCTGAAGAGACAGATTGACTCTTAAAATGAAAACTTGTTCCAAAGGTAGGGTCAACAGGATTTGGTGATACCTTAGTTATGGGTCAATCCCAAAGCTTGCCTAGTTTGGTAGGTGGTAAAGATTCCAAAGGGAGCATGTGATAGGAGAGACAGTGGGTAGAGGGTAAGATGAGGCACAGTCCTGTCAGCACACTGATGTGTCCACAGGATATCCTGGTGATACTCTGCTGTGACCAATATTCAGTCGATAGGTAAAGTTGTGAAAGCTGGGAGAGAGGTCAGAATGAAGACGGGGGGTGACTGATGTGTGGTCAGCAACAATATTTAAGGAGCTCGGGGAGAAAAAAATCCTGGGGTACCTGAGCTAGAATAAGTTAGCGAGGTAAGAGGCAGGAGAGCAGTTGCACGTGACCAGAGAAGTAGAGGACTGCAGGAGATCAAGAGCGCCAAGGACTGTCACCAAGAGGCTGGCACCTGAAGCTGGACGGACAGACCACTCAGGGATCTTGGTTGCAAATCACAGAAGATGACTCTGGCTAATTTAAGCACATAAAGGAAGTCTTTGGAAGGATGTGGGGGAAGTTACAGAACCTACAAGAAGTCTGGAGAGCCACACCCACAAAACTGACGCTAGCTGGCAGGCAAAGGAAGCCATAGTCAGAGCCATGGCCATGGCCAGCCCACATGAACAGTCCACCTTAGGTTGCCCCATGGCAGCTGCTGAAGCTCCCGGATCCTGGTTGGTTCTGGCACTGGGAGAGCAATTTCCAAGTTCCTTGTTTCTTTGTTGCTTTCTTTTTGATCCAATCCTTGGGCAAAAGCTTATGATGAAAGGCTCGTGACAGGAGGGTCCAGAAAGAGCCAGGGCAAGGGTCTTTTCCTTCCTTGATGACAGCTCACCCATTGAGACAGGCCATGTGGTCCAGCTGTCACTGTGCTCTTGGTGGTTTTAGGAGGAGCAGAGGAATAGCAGTTGAGAAGATGGAGGATGGGAAAAGGGATGCCAGGTAGAAAGCCTGTGTACTTTTGTTGGGACACCTAGCCTGAGTGTCCCAAAGGCTGGCAGTAGGCTTGGAGCTTGCCTAATCTATGTATGTCACTGGGTTCCTCTTGTAGCAGTGACTTCTAGGGCCTCCCTGAGACTACTGTGCTACGTCCAAGGTCAGAAGACAGATTTGCCTCTTAGTTTGTTTTGAGTGACCCATTGGCCTTACTGCTGTAGAAACACTGTCAGTGGCATTACGTGGACTGTGAGCAGGTCCTGCCTTCCTGCAGGGCAGGTCTGGGATGGTTTAAGGGCGACTGAGTTTGTCCAGGGTTGGGGATCGCTGGTTGGTTTGGTGCATAGGAGAAGGTAAGGCAAGCACTGTAAAGTGCATCTTGGGGACTGGGGATGGAGCTCAGTGGAGGAGCGCTTGCCTACCGTGTGCAAAACACTGTGGAAGCACAGTCAATGGTGTTGCTTGGGCTGTGAGCAGGTCCTGCCCTCCTGCAGAGCTCTCTCCAGGCTTTGTGCTCCTTCTGCTCCCTTTCCCCAGTGAACTTCGCTCAGATGCCACCCTTCATCTGGCCAACGGCTACTCATTCTCCTGGCCCTTCCTTTCTCCATCCTAGAATGTGCCAGCATTCTGAACTAATCCATTTGCTGTATTTCCTCCCTGGAACCCATAGGAGGGCAGAGGCCCTGTGGTTTGTTCAGCCATGTGCTATCTGTCCTGCAGGTAGCAATGCCTGAAAGAGAGCAGTATTCAGTGGTATCTGATGAAGTCCAAGACATGGATTGGTGCAGGGGAAAAGGGAAAAAGGCCCCAAGCACTCCAGGGAGCCGTGCATGAGACCAGGGCACTGAGGAGAAAGTAGAACTATGGGCAGGGAGGCTGTGAAAGCAGCGCCTTGTAGAACTGCAGTGTGCCTGCGTGATCTGCTTAGCAACGAGACCCCTTTTTGAGGGGAAGGCAGTGCTGGGGATCAAACCCAGGGCCTTGTGCATGCTTGACAAGCACTCTATCACTGAGCTACACCCTCAAACACAACCTCTTATTTCAAGATGGAAGTAGCATTCTGGATTTCTTTTTCTGATTATGAAAATATAATTTCTGAAGAATTTTGAGAAAATTACAAAGAAAATGAAAACCACATGTAATTCTACCATTATTACCCTTTTGTATAATTTGACTTTTCTGTGAGCTAATGTTATTGTTGGGTGTCATTGAGTCAGATCCCACTCATAGCCACCTTACGTACAGAAGAACAAAACACTACCGGACACTGTCCCACGCACACGACCTTTTTTATGTTTAAGCCCATTGTTGGTTTCAGTTTCAATCCATCTTGTTGAGGGTCTTCCTTTTTTTCTGTTGACCTGCCACTCTCCCAAATGTGATGCCGTCTCCAAGGATTGGTCCCTCCTGACATGTCCAAAATATGTAAGACGCAGTCTAGCCATCCTTGCTTCCAAGGAGCACTGTGGTTGTATTTCTTCTAGGACAGATCTGTTGGTTCCTTTGACAGTCTGTGGTATATTCAATGTTCATCTCCAGTGCATCAATTCTTCTTCTGTCTCCCATATTCAACATCCAGCTTTCACAAGCATATGATGCAACTGGAAATACCATGGCATGAGTTGTACAATCCATACTGAAGGCAATGTTTTTTCATCTTCATCAGTAAATGCTTCAATGACTGCCTCTTGGTCCCTGTATAGATTCCCCATGAGTACAATTACGTGCTCTGCTATTCCTGTTATTTCCAATGTTACCCATTATTTGTTACCCACATAGTCAGAGGCCTTTGCATAGTCAATAAAACATAGATACCTCTCAGGTATGCTCTGCTTTCTGCCAAAATCCATCCGACATCAGCAATGATGTCCTTGGTTCCCTGCCCTCTTCTGAATCTGGCTTGATTTTCTGGCAGTTCTCTCTCAATATAGTGCTGCCATCACTTTTGAATGAGTGAGCTAATATAGTACATATGTTTTAAAAACATGAATGGAATTTTGTGTATGTATGGGTATTGAACCCAGTTCTTTTCATTTAGTACTATGTTCTAGACTTCCTGCCACAGCTTTAGAAATGTACATTGTCATTAAGTGGCCACACCATATTTTGTGGTATGAAGCTTGTTGTGTCTCCTACTGTGGACATTTTTTTTAAACCATGTAAATTCCGGTGTGATGAGCCTTCTTCATATTCTCATTTCAGTCCCCCGGGACAGAACTTTAAACCTGACTGCTGATAAAGTAGAATGCAAGTTGGGATCCCAAGTTGTTGTTTTTGACTAGTTCTGTCTCTTTGGGGGTTTTCATTAGTTATTTGCTGTTCTCCATTCACCTCAAATCTCCCTTTTCCCCTTTCTAGAATGGAAATAGGTATTTGAGCTTCAGGTAAACTGAAGGAGGTTAACAATAATTAACAGGATAAGAGTAATAAAAACAATAATAATGGCAATGCCATCACTTACATTTGAACTATGCGCTCATTTGTAATTCTGACCATAGTCCTTGAGGGAGGTACTGTAGACCCCATTCATTTGGTGAGAAAACTGAGACTTGCCTGATTCATAAAGGTGGAGTTGAGCTGCCACCCATGGTTGCCCACTGCTGGCGTTAGCCTGAGCAAGCTGCTGTCTCCGTCCTGCGTGTCTTCCAACGAAAGGAGCATACCTGGTAGTCATGAGATATAATTACCTATGAGGTTAAGGAAGCACCATATCTTTTACACTACAGGCAGAAACATCTTTGCCATCTCTTGGACACCTAAAAGGGCAACTGCTTTTCTTTCTTTAACTATAAATGAGTAGCAGACAGGAGAAGCAAGGCAGCAGGGTTCAATGGCTAACTTTAATAACTACCTGTTTCCTCCTTGGATTTCCCTCTACACTTTATTTGGCTAAATCAAGTTTTACCTTCTGTTCTGCTATTTTATTGTGTCACTGGACAGCTGTTAAACATCTGGTACTCCGTGCTCAGAGAACGTGCAGTTGTTTGTGTGTCTACAGTGGCTCCCTATCCTGTTTATATATGTGCTCGGACCTTTTCAGATGAAGCTATTGCAAAGTGTTTTATGTTTTCCTCATCACTGTATCCTCAGTAACTCACCAGTTACCAATAAAAGTGTCTAACAAAATTAGGTGTGTTTTCCCACCAGAGGAATGAAGAAGATAAGACCAAGTGGGAAAAGGAAGTCTCCTATTTAAAAAAATAGAAGAAGAAGAAGAAGAAGAAGAAGAAGAAGAAGAAGAAGAAGAGGAGGAGGAGGAGGAGGAGGAGGAGGAGGAGGAGGGGGAGGGGGAGGAAGATTTTACATTCTTAAAAAACATGGCAGCACACTTGAGCGGGAGGGAATCCTTTTGTGGATCAGACTTTGGGAGGGGTTTGTAGAGAGTGTGGGAGGACACCCCTCCAGGGGGAATCAGCCTGGATTTCCAGAAGCTAAATGTTAAAGTTGAGCATGATTTGGATGTAGATAAGAAGTTCTTTCGCCTCCACTACTTGCTTTGAAACTGTTCGCTTTTTATTTTTAAGGTCATTGGGGGGAGTTTCTTTGCTTCCAGCCTAGCTCTGTCAGTGTGGCCTGACCCCTGAATCCTGCCCTCCCACACAACTTGAGAACTTGACTCTCTTCTCACAAAGACTTCTTTCCAACCCATCCCCTCCCCCTAAGACTCCACATTTGGAATATTTTGGACAGAATGGTCATTAGAGAGCATGCTGAGTGTGTTGTTCTGTCACACGTACATGGAAAGCATGAGCTTTAAAGCAGATGTATGGAAAATGCTCCTGTTAGCCAGGGAACACAGTCTTTTCCTTCATGAATGTGCTGTACATATGTGATCTGTTTTCTTTAACTTGCCTTTTTCAAGTTGGAAAGGTGATCAGCAGTGGTTTGAGATAATGAAAAGAAATAAAGAGTCAAGGAAATAATTCCTGGGCTGGGGATGCAGCTTCGTGGTAGAGCACTTGCCTAGCATGCGCAAGGCCCTGGGTTAAATGCCCAGCATTGAGAGAAAACAAACAACAAACCCAAACGTTAGGCCATTTCCCTGGGATTAATAGAGTTGAACACTTCAAGAGTATAAAATAAACCCTCGAGGCTGAGGCAGGAGGGTTGTAAGTTCGAGGCCAGCCTGGGCTATATAATGAGTTCCAGACCCTCATGGACAACAAACTGAGACCACAAAAATATATGTGTGTATGTAATAAGAGAGTTCTTCACATTTTTACATTCATTATTACCCCTTAACTGGTATTGCACCTCAAGTGGGGGCAGACATGGGGCTCTGTAGCACCTAAGTGCAGGGGCGTGCATTATGGGGTCATATGTGACCCCAGAAGCAAGACACCAGTTAAGGGTTAACAATTTTTAAAATAAGAGATCCTGTGTCTGAATGAACCTGAGCAGTTATCTGGTTGTTTTTGAAATTCTAGCCCACCTACCACATTTTTATAACTAAAGAAACACAGGCTCCATGTGATGATCAGAAAGTTGTAAAAAGTACTTTCCAGAAAGTTACCACTCATGTAACCTGGCTTGGCTGAGGTCTGGGAAGGTTCCTTGTTCACATTTGTTGTGGGATTCTGTGCTTAAGCAGCCATGCAAACATTTTCAATAAAGTTTGAGAAATTGGTGGCTTGTCAGTTCACAAAGAATTTGACAGTTCTTGGGGATGGAGGGGTACAGATTTGCTAATTATTGAAATCTTAGTCCATGTGAATGGTTCTCTTTGGTTTGCTAATGGGCACCCCAGTCAAAGGCTTCCCTGTCTTGGGAAACTTGCTGCTGTCAGCCGCTTGCCCTGAAGAACAGCAGGGATTGAGAATGTCCTCATTTCCGTCCTGTCTTCAGTGGGACTGTTTCCAAGTTGGAGGTTTTGGTAGGATCCTGCCAGGGTCCTTCACATATGTTTAGACATTTCCTATTCTCAATTTACAGATTTTGTGTGTATGTGTGTGCGAGTGTGCCAGGGATGGAACCCAGGGCCTTGTGCATGCTAGGCAAGCGCTCTACCCCTGAGCTATATTCCTGAGAATTTTTTTTCCTTTTAAATTAGGAAAGGCGGTTGAATTTTATCAAGTGCTATTTTCCCATGCAGTGAGATGATCAGATGTTTTTCATTATGAACCTTTCTGCGCTTTGACATTTAAGAAAACCCATTTGCACATATTCTTCCCCCTGACTTGAGACTTAGAACTTTGCCATAATGCCACTTCACAGCAGTCTTCTGCACGCATTTCCTTGAATTTATTTCTTCAGTCTTGTCTGCTTTCTTTTTGATAGTGATTTTAGCATTTGTGGGCTGTTAGTGATTTATTCTGTAAGAAGCCTCTCCTGTCACTTCACTGGTTTAGGGGGGAGGGAGCACACACCCATGTGCCACCCCAGCCTTCTCAAGCAGGTCCATGGGATGAAGACTGCTACCCTTTCTGGCCAATTTCTGCTTCGTAGGAACCTTCATGTTCTTACAACTCCCTGCCACCTGGTACTGGGGAGAGCTGAGCCCAAGGCCTCACACATATTTTGCAAGTGCTCTTCCACTGAGCTACCCGCCCCCTCAGCCCCTTTTTTATTCTTTTTATCTTGAGACAAGGTCTCACTAAGTTATGTAGGCTGCCTCTGGCCTCTAACTTGTGATTCTCCTGCCTCAGCCTCCTGAGTCGCTGGGATTATGGGTGTGCACTACAAACCTTTGAGATGTTGTGTTTCTTGCCTTTGAGATCTGATGAGAGTCAGAACTTGGAATCGCATTACAAAACCTGACATCGTGGGCTACAGTTTTGGAAGGTGGCCTGAAGGTTCATCAGGGCCTTGCTGTCAAGTGTCTGGAGAGTCCCTGCCTGCTGCAGTTTTCAGCCCAGAGCACTGGCTTCACCACCTCTCCTGGGCTGTGGGATAAAAACCAAATGGGCTGCACTCTGCTCTGCCTACTGTGTCCTGAAATAGCACTCTCCTACCCCATGCCCACCCTCATCCAAACATTAAATTCCTCAAGCGTTCAGATGTTTGTGAGTGGGAAACGGAGTGCCAGATGTCCTCCAGCTGTGTCCAATCTGCTGAAGAGGGGGCTGTGCTTTGGGCTTCCTGGCCAGGAATGGGGAAACAGCTCCCCTGCTTCACGGGTTAGTTAGTGAGGAGTATTTATGTGTGCGGATATGTAACAGGTACAAGGAGACCTCTCAGATCCTTCCAAGTTAAAAAGGGACCCAATCACGGATACATTGTTTGTTCTTTTCCTTCTCTTAAAACTCTCTCTCTGCTGAAGGTATGGTTTGTTAGGCTAGTGGCCTAGGTGTATGTCGTGGGACCCCAGTAACGAACATTTCAGATTATTTTTGTTTGTTTCAAGACCAGACTTCGGCCAGGCACTGTAGAACATGCCTGTAATCCCAGCAACTCAGGGGATGGGGGCAGGAGGATTGCAGGTTGGAGGCCAGAGGCAGCCTGCACTTAGCAGGCTGTTTTGTTGGCTTTAGTAAGACCCTATCTCAAAATGAATAAAAAATAAGAAACAGGCTGGGAGTGTAGCTCAGCAATGGAGTGCTTGCCCAGCAGGCGCAAGGCCCTGGAGTCAACCCCCCAGTACTGCAAAAAACAAACAACAAAACAAAAGATACTTTTTTTCCTTTGTAAAAAAACAATGTTTTCAGTGTAGATTTTCTTCAGTCTTATTTTTTTGCAATCTTCATCAATGTTTATATCATAGCCTGATCTTTACATTTAGGGTAATTTCTGCAAACAGTTCACCACATATTTGATAATTGCGTACACAAATTATCAGACAATATTGAAAATAATATTGTATTGGTTTGATTTACTTTATAATTTACGCTTTATTCATATTAGACATGTTATTCCAAAATGATAAGCTAATCATTGGGTTAGACTTCGTTTTGGGACTTGGTGTTGAGGGCTGCATATTCTACCTTGGGTTTTGTTTTGAGATGGGGCTCTTCCTATGTTGCCCTGGCTGGTCTTGGACTTCTGGGCACAAGCAATCGTGCTGCCTCAGCCTCCTGAGGAACAGGGACTACTGGCACGGGTCATGGTGCCCGGCGCTGTGTGTTCCGGTGTTTTTGACTTCTGTTGCAATACACAGAAAATGAAAATGAAAAATAGGCACGAAGTGACAAAATAGGGAACCTGGGCTCCTGGATTCTGGGATTCCAAAAGAACAAGGCTAACCCCAAACTGTATTCTAAAAATAGCTTTATTGAGGTAGAGTTGACGTACTATGAAATTCATCCACTTTGAGTGCACAGTTAATGACTTTCAGTAATTTTATAGTTGTGCAATCATCACTCAGTCTAGTTTTAGAATATTTTTGTTGTCCTCCCCCATAAGATCCTTCATTTCTGTTCTCAGTCAGTCGCTAGTCAATCTTTGCACCAGCTTCATCCACCACTAATCTGGTTTCTGTCTCTACAGATTTGCTTTCTCTGGATGTTTAGCATAAACGGAATCATTTGGTATGTGGTGCTTTGCACCTGGCTTCTTTGACTTAGGATAACGTTTTCAAGTTTTCTTTATGTTGTAACTTGTATCAGTGGTTTTTTACTTGAAGATTACTCCATTGTAAAGATACACCACATGTGTTCATCCATTCATCCATAGATTGACATTTGGGTTGTTCCCACCTTTTGGCTATTGTGACTAGTGTTACTACGAACATCTGTGTACAGTATTTGTGTGAATACCTGTTTTTAGTTCTTTTGGGTATATTCCTCAAAGCAGAATTGCTGGGTTATATAGTAATTCTTTGTTTAGTTTTCTGAAGATCCAATAAACTGTTTCCCACAGTAACTGACCCATTTTGTATTCCCACTGGCAATGTATGACTGTTCTAATTTCTCTACATCCTTGCCAACACTTATTAGTATGTTTTAACAATATTATACCCATCCTAGCGGGTATCAAGTGGAATCTCATTGTGGTTTTGATTTACAGTTATAATGACTAACAGTCTTCAGCACCTTTTCATGTGTGTTTTTGGGCATTCATATATCTTTTTTAGAAAAATGTCTATTCAAGTCCTCAGCCCATTTTTAAATTGAAAATTTTTTTATCATTGAGTTGTAAGAGTTCTTTATGTTTTCTATATTTTAGAGCCTTACCAGACCCAACTCCAAGGTACCTAACAAGAAACAACAAATCAGATATATAATCTGCAATATTTTCTTTCATTCTGCACATTGTCTTTCTACTTTTTTGATAATTGGCTTTGAATTAATTTTGATGAAGTCCACTTTATATTTTTTTGTATTGCCCTTGCTTTAGGTGTTATATCTAATAACACATTGCAAAATTCAAAGTTATGTAGATTTACCTTTATCCTCTAAGAGTTTTCTGGTTTTTAGCTCTGATATTTAGGTCACTGACCCATTTTGAGTTAATTTTTTTAATACAATATGAGGTAAAGGTCTAACTTCATCCTTTTGCATGAAGATGTCCAGTCCTCTCAGCACAATTTGTTGAAGAGACCATTGATCTAAATACTTTTTTTCCCCCTTTTTCTAAATACTTTTATGTATGATTTTGTTTTAAGGTTCTGTCATCTATTCCATTGATCTTATGTTTCTCTTTTTTCTCTTTTCTTTTTAACCAATACCACACTTTGGTCAGCACTTCAATGAATGTGTACACATTCCAGTATATACCTACCAACTCAAGCTTATTGATAATATTTCGATCATATTTGTCTTGGAGAAGCAGAGTTTAAGTCTAGAGTACTTTTTCTAATAGTTTCTGTGAGGAGAAAGATTGTGTGCTAGCTCTGAATGAATGTGGGTTTGAAGGGGAGGAGATGGGAGAGATTTGAACATGTTTATTGGTTGATAGAAAACAATTTCAGGAGAGAGACGATGTGGTTTAGGGATAAGTGTTTTGGAGGTGGAAAGAAATTAAAAGTCAAAGGCATGGGCCTCTTAAGTTCAACATAGAGCGGGCAGCAGAGTAATGAAATCGGTCCACTTTTACCCAACACAATCCTGTTATTCTCTATGAAAGCAAAAATTATGCTGGGTGCCCTGGCACATGCCTGTAATCTCAGCGACTCGGGAGGCGGAGGCAGGAGGACTGTGAGTTCCAGGTGAGAAACAGCCTGTACAATTTAGTGAGTGTCTCAAAATAAGAAAAAAATAAAAAAGGGGTTAGGTCAGCAGCTCAGTGGTAGAGCACTTGCCTAGCATGTTCAAGGCCCTGGATTCAACCCCAGTACCAAAAAATCAAGCAAGCTAAAATTATTGTAATAAATACAACATTAACACATTCTGGTTTCTTGTGAACTAAGTGTGGAGGGCTTGGACTTAAATTGGTTTGAAACTTACGTATTTGCAATTGAGTGGATACATGAAAGCAAGTTAGTCATTCTTTCTCTATTGGATTTTGCTAATTAGATTAATGTTTGCATTAATGAATACAGTCTTTCCCTTCTGGGGTGAGTTTTCATTTAACATAAGCCTAAAAGGGTTGAGATTTAAAGGTGACCTAAGAAATTTAGTTTTGGTATAAAATCCATGTCCTAGTCCCATGTTTTGAGATTTTGATTTTTAAAAAGTAGTATTATTTATTTGAGATAATGTCCTACTCTGTAGCCCAGGCTACCCTTGAACTCTCAATCCTGCCTCAGCCCCCTGAGTGCTAGAATTGCAGGCAAGTGCTACTACTGCACCTTGGTGAATTACCATATCTTTGCAGAGCTTTTCCAGAAGGGTAGAATGGAGTTTGTTTTTTTTTTTTTTTATAAAGGGCTAGTCAAGGGGAGAAGTGACATAATGAGCTTCTAATGATAAGAAAATAGCAGTAAGATTAGATCAAGCTATACTGGTGCAACCTGGCTGCCAACCTGTGTATACCCTAAGTGTATATCGTTAGAATCTCCCTGTTGTTGCTGCTGCTGCTGTTATCACTTCTTCTGTGTCTCTGTGTGTGCCTGTGTCTGTCCTGGAAGGATAGCACCTAAAATATTAGCCATCTCTTTGTGATAGTTATTATAGCTATATTTTCTTTTCTTTAGCTTCTCATTTGCTTTTTCTGTGTAAAGATGTATTTTGCTTTTTGTGCAGTAGGAAAATAATCAAGTGCATGAATAAGCAGACATGTGAATCACTAAGAACTATGTATACAAAAACTGGAAAAAAAGTTTTCACATTATTCACAGGTTTTGATGATTTGACTGCTATGGTTACATACGTTACCTATTCTTGCTGTTCTGGAGAATTAACTTGGGTATAAATACCTGATCTCTATTTAAGTGAAGAACTGAAATTTCCTATTCATTTTTGCTTGCTTCAAAGAGTGAAAGAAAGCTGTATGTGATGGTGCATGCCTGTAATCCCAGCCACTGGGAGGCTGAGGCAGGAGGATCGATGTGAGTTTGAGGCTACCCTGGGTTACATAGAGAGTTCTGTACAGTCTGGGCTACACGGTGAGACACTGTCTCAAAAAACAAAAAAGAATACAGCAACAATGATGATGATGAAAGAAAAAATTATTTATCTAGCATAAGTAAATCTGTTTTTTATTTGTTTTGTTGGGTTTTTTTTGGGGGGGTGCTAGGGGTTGAACCCATGGCTTCGTGCTTGCATGCTTTGTAAGTGCTATACCACTGCCCAGCACCCCCCCTTTTTTTTCAACATTTTGAGGCAGGGTCTCACTAAATTATGCAGACTATCTCTGATCTGGAACTGCAAGCCTCCTGCCTCTGCCTTCCGAGTCGCTGGGATTACAGGTGTACACCACTGCGCCCAGCTCTAGTACCAGTAAATCTTCCAAGCAGGTGTTTAGCTTACTTTAAATTTATTAATAATTTGTTAATTGTTATGAGCAGGCTGACCAGAGGATTCTTTGGGACTACACTTCAAGATATTATTTTATCTTGTTATTTGTGTTGTCAAAAATTAACCATCACCAGAAAATTTGGAACTTTTTTTATTATAATGAATGATAGTAAGATATGATGAATTGGTTCAGCATAAAGCTTGTTGTTGTTGTTAGGTGCTGTGGAGTTGGTATCCGACTCATAGCGACTCTCCGTACAATAGGGGAAACACTATTGTCAGTGCTTCTCTGCTGTTCATAGGGTTTTCAATGGCAGATTGATTTTTGGGAGAGGGTTGCCAGGTCCTTCTCCCAAGCCTACAGCACCTGGTGTTCCCAGGCGGTCTTCCATCCAGGTACTAACCAGGCCTGACCCTGCTTATCTTCTGAGATCTGACGGGATCAGCTGTAGACAGCATAAAGCTTAGCATCAACAATAACATTTGCCTGGGTTTCTTCTCTAAGATATTAAAATGAGTAACTCCTCTGGGTCTGTCACTCAGCAGGTGCCATGCCTACAGCAGGAGTACAGGTGAGGAAAGTGTACTTGGCCTTGAAGGACAGAGGGATTTGTTTGATGTTATCAACACATTCTCATTTGAATTCCCATTTTTAAATGAGTGAACCCAGATACTCATTCTGTGATGTGCCTTGCCATTTCTGCTGTTGAAAGTCTGACTGGTGTTTCATTAGCACCTCAATCACCTCTCAGTTGGAGGCTGTGATGAGCAAGGAGACCTCAGGTCTTTGCCCTTGGGCCACCTGCTCTTCTTGTACTCCTGCTAGTTTCCACTGGTGTTCACAGGACCTGTCTACCTGGAGGTCAGGGAGTCCAAGTCCTGTCTGGCCACTGGGGTATAGAAAACACCTGGTTGTTCCCTTCAGGTTTGCTTACATTGATAACTTTTTTATTTGGAACTAATCATTGGTTCACAGAAAGTTTCAAAGGTAGCATACAGAGAGGTACCAACAGCCCAGTGCCCATTTCCTTGCATTGTTTACATCTTAGGTAATTGTAACACAGTATCACATCTTTATAACTATAATATAATGGTAGCAAAGTCAGGAAATTGACACCAGGAAGGTTTGTGTAAGGCTTTGTCACCTTGTACCAGTGTAAGATTCATGTGACCACTACTGCAGTCAACACACAGCACTGTCCTCACACCATAATGAACACCATCTTCCTTGTGCTACCTGGCTGTCCTGCTAGTTATCCTTGACCCAATACAATGACTGATCTCTTTTCCCCTCTGCTGTTTTTATCGTTTTGTGAATGTTATATAAATGGAATCGTATAGTATGTAACTTTCTGAGATTGACTCTGTTTTTTTCAGTCAGCACAATGGCCTTACAGTCCATCCAAGTTATCGCATGTATCAATAGTTAACTAAGAGTTTATTTTTATTGCAAAATAATATTTCATGGTATGGCTGTATCAGAGTTTACCCATTCATCTATTATACGATGCTATGATTATTTCCAGTTTTTAGATACCACAAGTAAAGCTGCTGTTAACTCAATTGTGTACAGGTTTTTTTGTGAATATACATTTTAACTTCTTCAGGATAAATGCATAGGAGTGAAATTGCTGGGCCACATGGTCAGGCACCATGGCTCACAGCTGTAATCCCAGAAGACTCCATGAGGTGGAGGCAGGAAGATCACGAGTTCGAAGCCAGAGGCAGCTGACGCAATTTAGGAAGACCTTGTCTCAAGATAAAAAGTGAAAAAGGGGCTGAGGGTGCAGCTCGGAGGTGGAGTGCTTGGAAAGTATATGCAAACCCCTGAGATCAGCACCCCTAGTACGGGGGGGGGGAAATAAAAGGAAATCTAATCTTAAATTTTAAGTGACTTTTTCTGACAACATAGTTGAAAATCTCATTTAAATCTCATAAGAAACTTCCTTTCATCTTCCATTGACTCTTCAAGAGGACTTGGAAATTTGGGTTGATTAAATTGTCAGAGACAATTTTCACAAAGGGTGTATTATTTGTCAGCTTTGGATGTCATCCCTGTTTTTATGATGCTATTAATACACTTTTTTTTTTTTAGAGCAGATTTAGATTTACATAAAAAATTGAGATAATACAGAAGTTCCATCTGCTCCCCTCCACACCATAGTTTCCCTGCTATATTCAAGCGATCCTCCTTCCTCAGCCTCCTGAGTGACTAGGACTACAGGCCTAGGCCAAGCTGTTTCCATGCCATTAACATCTTAGGTTACCATGGTACATTTGTTACAATTGAGGATCCAATATTGATACATTGTTATTGCCTAAGTCCATAGTTTACAAAAGATGTCACTTTTGGGGCAGAACAGTTCTGTGGGATTTGACAGACTATGCTCTGTTACAATGTCCCACAGAAAAGTTTCACTGCCTTGAGGCTCCTCCTTGCTTTGCCTATTTATCCTTCCCCCCATCTTCCATAACCCCTGGCAACTGCTGGTCCTTTTACTGTCTCTAATTTTCCCCTTTTCAAGAGTGTTACATAATTGAAATTGGGCAGTATGCAGCTTTTTTCAAATTGAGTTCTTCTTAGCAATATACATTTAAGGTACCTCTATGTCTTTTCACAGCTTCTGTTAGGATTGGGATATGAAGTGTCTCCCAGAAGGCTCCTGTGTGGAAGGCTTGGTCCCCACTGGTGGATCTAATCATTGAGAAGTGGTTGGATTCTGAGGGGTCAGACCCACTCAATATATTAATCCCTCCATGGATTCATGAAATAATGGCATTATTGGGAGGAGGGGCCTAGTTGGAGAAAGTATGTCATGGGTGGGGGGGGTGTACCTTGTCTCCCAGCCCCTTCCTGTCACTTACTGTCTCTGTTTCCTGGCCACCACAAGGTGAGTAACCTCTGCCTCGGGCCCCTACTGCTGTGATATTCTGCCTCTCCTCAGGTACAAAGCAATGGATTCAGCTGCACTTGGGTTGGACCCTCTGAAACCGTGAGCCAAAATAAACATTTCTTCCTTTAACTGTTTCTCTCAGGTGTTTGTCACAGCGATGGAAAACTAACACAGCCTCCTAGCTTCTATTACCGAAAAATATTCCATTGCACAAATGTATCAGTTTCTTTATCTGTTCACGGATTGAAGGACATCATGGTTGCTTCTAGTTTTGGGCAATAATGAATACAGCTCTATAAATATTCATGGGCAGGTTTTCGTGTGGACATAATTTTCAACTCAGTTGGAGAAAGTCCTAGGAATGCAATTGTTGGATCATGTTATAAGACTATGTTTAGCTTTGTGAGAAGCTGCCAAACTGTCTCCCAAAGTGTTGTTACATAGTTCTTATTCATGTGTCTGTGTGAGCCTGTTCCCCCTCATCCCCCAACTCCAGCTTCTTGATGTGAAACAAGTCAGTTTATCAGGTTTGATATAAAAAAATTGTGTGTTTGCTCTTTTAGTTTTCTAGGGTAGAAAGCCTCAGTGCCCATTGTTAATTTTCATGATTGAGGTAAAAATATGTATCTTTCAAGTATCTTTAAATACTTCTTGCTTTAAGATGCAATACTTATTTTGAAATAAGATTCAAGAAGAGATTTTGATTAATATTTTGAGATAGTAAGATTGTCCCATTTACAAGTAAGGAAACCGAGGCACAATGAGGTTAAGTAAGTTGCCCAAGGTCACACAGCTAGTAAGTGGTGGAGATAAGATTTGAGACAAGTAGTGTGGCTGAAGGATTCAGTCTCTCTCTAGCTCACTCTCTAATAAAAGAACGACATTTCCATACATGCATATTGTGTGTTGCTCATGTTCACCTCCCCCATTAACCTCTCACGACCCCCTTCCCCATTCCCCTCTATCCCCTTTTCTCACCACCAATGGCCCCCCTTCTACTTGCATGTCTTGTGCATATACCTCTCTCTGCATAGATACACATCTTGATTTTGCCTTAAGGAAAACTGTAATCCCCCCCATTACTCTTTCTTGTTGCCCCTTCCCCCTTCTTAGTCTCTTATCTCCCCCTACAGGTGCTTTCTGCTATCCTGACCTTCCTATTTTAATATTGAAATCTACCATCCGCATATGAGAGAAAACATGCAGTGCTTGTTTTTCTGGGTCTGGCTTACTTTGCTTAAAGTGAGGACCGCTAGTTCCATCTATTCACTGTGCCCCACTGCCTGTGTCAAGGCAGCTTTCTGTCACTGTGACAATATTTCTGAGAAGAACAACTGGTAAGAGGAAAGGTTTATTTTGGCTCACAGGTCCAGAGTTTCAGGGCATGCTCAGTTCACAATTTCAGAGGCTGTAGTCCATGCTTTTAGGCCCATGATGAGGCAGAAACATCATGGTGGAAGCATGTGGCGAAGAAAGCCTGTTCACCCCATGGCTGCCAGGAAGCAGAGAGAGAGAGAGGGGTGGGGGGAAGTAAGAGCTGGGAACAAAACACACTAGTCCAGGCGTACCACAGTGATTACTTCCTTCAGCTAAGCCTCACCTCCTGGAATTCCCACCCCCTTCCAATAATGCCATCACGATTATGAATCCATTGGTGGATTTCCACGGACAAGGCCAGAACCCTCATGATCAACTCACCCCCCAAAAGCCCCAGCTCTGAGCCAGCACTGGGAGCCAAGCCTTCAACACGTGAACCCTATGACCCTGCTTCTCTACTTGGTCTGTCATGTCCATGAGTTCAGGACTTACACGCTCGTTGGTATGTTTTAGCCGTGGCTCTCCAATTTCAGTGTTTAACAGAATCATTCAGTGAAGCTTGTTACAATTCAGAATCCAAGGCGTCATACTCAGCCTCTGATGTGGTAGGCATGGGACAGGGCCTGGGAACTGTCTGGTTCTGGTGGAGCAGGTCTGTGGACTGTGTTGTAAGAAACCACTGTAGAAAGCTAGCTAGAATCAGTGACTCCAGTGAAACAGTCTTGATGTGGATTTCAGAGAGCTGGCTTAAGTCCTTGCTTGGCTCTTCCGTTCAGTCTTACTGGATGGAAGGAGGGAGTTAACTGTCCTTCACCACTGCATTCAATAACACACACTACTACAGTGGTTCTTTTGTTGCTTGTTGGTGGTTGGCTCCATCACCAAACAGGAAAAGCAACAATTGTGGGTTGGCATGTTGGTTGTCAAGAGGATGTTTATATATGAGTCCAAAAGGCTAATTTGGGGAGGATTACAACACCACAGTTTTTTTTTTTTAACATGTGGCACTATGTAAAGACCAAGCCATTATTGCAAAAACCTACAGTGATTGCTCTGATTCCTAGTTCATTACTAATTTTATCTGAGATCTTTGCAATGTGCTAAAATTCTCAACTGCTTCACTCACCATTAGACATGCATACCTAAGGTAGAAGGAGATTTGGAAGATTTAACAGCTGAGGTTCTCAAAGGTGTCATAGAACAGTAATGTTTGTTTTTTAAAGTTTTCTCATACTTCTCCAGTAACTTTTTATACGTTGCAAAAACCAATTTTGAATGAAGAGAAATGCTATTGCATTGCAAAGTCAGCAGTTTTTTATAGCTATGTGTCACTGATTAGTGTCAGCTCTGTTAGCATGTGGCAGGTTCTTCGAATGTTATTTTAGTGTCTTTTTAAAGGAAATTCTTCCCTCTCTTTGTCAAGGATTGAAAGGGATCAGTTATTCAGATGTAGACTTTTAAGAGCAATAAATAAAGCTCCTGCTATATTTGGATCTGGAATGTCCTCCAAAGGCCCATATGGTGAAGGCTTGGTTCCCAGTGTGGCACTTATGGGAGATGGTGGAAACATTCAGAAGGTGGCACCTTGGTCTGGGAGGGTGGATCAGTGGTAGAGCCCTGGTATTCGATCTCCAGAACTGCAAAAATAAGTAACAACGAAGAGATGGACCCCACTGGGAGGTCATGTCATTGGAGGCATGCCCTTGAAGGGGATTTGGGGACTCTGATCTTTTCTCCCCTCTCTCATCCAATACTGGCCATAAGATGAGGGGTTTGCTCTCCCATGAAGTGCTGCCTTGTCACAGGCCCAGAAGCAACTGAGCCAGTTGGCCATGGACAGAAACCTCCAAAATGGTGAGCCAGATAAGCCTTTTGTTTTGCTAAGTTGATTATCTCAGGTATCTGTTATGGTGACACACAGCTGACTAGCACATGGCCCATGAGTTAAGTATCCGCAGAGGGGGGCTGTTTTACACGTAAACATATTGTATGCACAACACCTGTATCGTGACCACCCACATCAAAATAGAGAAGATTTGCAGCACCATGGAAGCTCCCCTGTGCCCTTTTTCAGACAATACCTTCCGCCATTCCCAGGTCAGCTACTACTCAGATTTATAGTACTACAAACTAGTTTGGTCTGTCCTTGGCCTATTCTGGACATTCCTATCATGTTGCTGTTGTTAGGTGCCTTCGAGTTGCCTCCAACTCATAGTGACTCTATGTACAACAGAATGAAACACTCCCTGACACGATGCCATGCCTGGCACTATGTAAGTGCTCCTCTGTTATTAACAGTTTTCAATAGCTAATTGTTTGTTTAGGATTGCTTTGGGAGTGGATTGCCAGGTCCTTCTCCCATTTACCTTCCAAATATGAGAGAAAATATGTGATATTTGTCTTTCTATGTTTGCCTTATTTCATTTAACATGTTGTTGTTGTTAGGTGCCGTTGAGTCGTGTCCGACTCATAGCGACCCTCATAGGGTTTTCAATGCCTGACTGTTTTGGGATTGCCTTGGGAGTGGATTGCCAGGTCCTTCTCCCATTTTTGAGGTGCTGGGAATTGAACTCGGGACTTCAGAGACTGCAGCGCAGCACTCTACCAACTGAGCTAAATCCCAGTCCTGTTCATTTAACATAATGACCTCTTAAAATTTTCTTAATTTCCAAACAAATGGGTTTTCTAGTCACTGTTTTGTTATCGATTTCTAATTTAATTGTTCTGTGTTTAGAGTAGGTGGTCTTTATGAATCCACTTCTTTCATTAAGAGTTCCAAGAAATATAAAGCACTTTAAATGTTTTGAGCCAGAAGGGATGATGTGATATTGAGAATCGGGGTGTTTGCATTAGTCCTGGGATGGCTAGAAGAGGGGCTCCAGCCTGGATCTCTAGAATTAAGTCACTGGAGGAGCTCCTGCCTTCTTGGTGAGCCCCAGAACCATTCAGTTTGTTGCCTGTCCCCAAAGGTGATAGGTATACAGAGTCTGAATTAGCAGGCTGCCATTGCTACAGTGAGTAATGGAAATCCTCCCTATTCGCAGCCTTGTTGGCCACTGAGAAGCCACCTGTATAAAAGGATAGGAGAGGCAGCTGGCTTCATCACTCTTTCTGGTCTGTGCATTGCATCCAGTTGGTAGAGTCTAATTCATCCTTAAAAGCCTAATTGTAAGAAGTTCTGGGAATATAATTTTCAACTTTCATTTTTTCTTCCCAGCTTCATTAACGTATAATTGACAAATATTTTGTATATATACTGTGTACGATGTGACGTTTTGACATATGTATACATTGTCAGGGAGAAGGACCTGGCAACCCACTCCCAAAAATCAACCTGCCATTGAAAACCCTGTGAGTAGCAGAGAAGCACTGACAGTAGTGTTTCACCTGTTGCACGTAGGGCCGCTATGAGTTGGACACCAGCTCAACAGCACCTAACAACAATACATTGTGAAATGATTAAATCAAGCCACTAAACATATCACCTCACACGCTTATTTTTTGTGATGAGCACATTTAAGATCTACTTTCTGATCAGTATTTAAGTATGCAGTCACCTAATAAGTATGGTCACCATGCTGTACACGTTATTGTTGTTGTTAGGTGCCATCGAGTTGGTGTCCGACTCATAGCTATCCTGGGTACTACAGGTGAAACACTATTGTCAGTGCTTCTGTGCTATTCATAGGGTTTTCAATGGTGGGTTGATTTTTTGGGGGGAGTGGGTTGCCAGGTCCTTCTCCCAATCGTACAGCACGTGGTGTTCCCAGGCAGTCTCCCATCCAAGGACTAACCAGGCCCAGCCCTGCTTAGCTTCTGAGATCTGATGGGATTGGACATCACAGTGGTATAGCTGCCCGCATGCTGTACATAGATCTCTTTAACCTGCTCCTCCTAACTAAAACTTTGTACCCTCTGACCAGCATTTCCCCATTTCTTTATAGCGAGGCTGCGACTAGGCTGAGCAAAACTACTTCATTGTGTCTCCCACACCAGTCCTTTGAAATTTATTAACCCTTTGGTGGTGGTGGTGGTGGTGGTGGTGTTAGGAGTCAAATCCAGGGCCTCACATGTTAGGCAAGTACCACTGAACTCCATCGCTAGCACAAGATTTTTTTTTTTCTTTTGGTGTTGGTGGTTGAACCTAGGGCCTTAAGCGTGCTTTGCAAGTTTGCTACCATTAACTAGATCCCTAGCCCATTTCTGACTTTTTTATTTTGAGACAGGATCTCACTAAGGTCTGTAGGCTGCCTCTGGCCTGGAACTCTCGATCTTCCTGCCTCTGCATCCTGAGTTGCTGGGATCACAGATGTGGCCACCACACCAGGCTCTTCCCCAACCTTGATAAGAGATCTTGCAAAGTTGAGACAGGGTCTCATGAGGTCCAAGCTGGCCTGGAACTCGCCATCCTCCTGCCTCCACCTCCTGAGTTGCTGGGATTACATATGTGGCCACCGCACCTAGAGAGATTTTACTTAGTGGACTAATATGTAGTCTGTTTGCATAAGTGTCTCATATGTGCTTGAAAAGAATGTGAATTACATAGTCATTAGGTGCTGTGACCCCACTAAGTCTGTGTCTACCAATTTTAAGGTGCATCATTATTTTAGAAATAAAGTTAAACAAGAAAAGCCTAGCTGGGTATGGTAGCACATGCCAGTAATCCCAGCTCTCCAGAGGTTGAGGCAGGAGGATTAACAGTTTAAGGCCACATTGGGCTACATAGAGAGAGACTATCTCAAAAAAACTTAAATAGATGAGCACTGTGATTTTCTTTAGATTTGCTTATGGAAGTCTGTGCTTATCATTTGCTCTTGCATCTCCTACCTCCTGTCTTGGATCTTTCCTCCTGATGTTTGTTCTTTCAGAATTTCCTTTAATTATGATGTGCTGGTGGCAAATTCCTTAGTTTAGTCTTTGTAAATCTGTTACTTCATTGAGTCCAAAGAAGACTGGGCAAAGAATAGTGGACTGGGACAATGAAGATCAGCAGTGCAGATTGAGAGGAAACGATGAGAGAGGAGATGCTGGGGGTGACTAGGGTTAAGAGCTGGAGCAATTCCTGCAGAGACTGGGGCTGCCCAGAGCCTATCCCCCTATCTCCCCACGAGCCTTCCTGGTCCTACCTGCCCCAGCTAGCTGGAGCACTTCTCTGATGTGCCTTCCTATTGTAGCCAGCGTGTGACTGGCCTGATGACTCACTGGGATGTGAGTGTTTGAACTGGGCTTTATCACCTCCCTGAGGTCAAGTAGCTGTTGAGTGGCAATGAGATCCAGAAGCACCTGCTCTGGGTGGCCCACAGCCTGCCTTCTTGTTATCTGTGTCATCCTCTTACTCCGGTAGTCCCTCAGAACTCATAATCATTAATGCTTTAAACCATCAGTTTCTAGAGTGTCATGAGAAAGGAATTAGTTCTCTGTGCACAGAGTTCCCATTTATGGATTAACAGGGACTGGTTCCCAGGCCCATGCCTTGCTTCTGATGTTCTTAGTGTCCTGCAGAACTGGCTTGTTTCTGAACTGCCCAAAAATCTAAAAACAAACAAACAAAAACCCTACTCATAACAAAAAAGTTAGTGTTGATTAGTTAGTACTGATTACTTGCAAAGAAGGTAAGCTGGAGGGTGGGAGACATCAATCTCAATTAGGAGTAGGAAGCAAAAAATATGTTTGTAATTTAAATTATCAAATTTTTGTTCATTGGGTAATTTGTTAAGTTATCACATTTGTCTTACAAGTCACTAAAATGTAGTGAAGGATCTGAGCCACAGTTCACACCTGTGGAATTTTATCTTTCCCCAGGAGAAGTTGTAGAACCTGCAGATTAACTTGTTAGGGCATCATTAGATATTTATAATAATCACAGCCTAGAAAATTACAACTTCTTGGTAGACTGGAATTTGTTAAAGAACTAGATTATTAATATGATTTGCTAGTTAGAAATAAAAATATTTAATCATCTTTAAGATAACATTTATTTTTAATGTCAGTGTTTTCTATATAATATGTTTAAAAATCTCCCATTTTTCATTGATTCTGGGATGCATTTTTTTGGATTTCAGCATCTCTAAAATCAAAGATGTGTCTTTGAATTGATATGTTTTTAAATTTTATTAGATATGATAAAATAATTCTGAATTTTTTTGTGTGTATATTTTCTTTGTTTTGTTTTTTTGAGACAGGGTATTGCCTTGTAGCCCAGTCTGGCCTCCAGCAACTCCTGCCTAAGCCTCCTGAGTGCTGGGATTACAGGCACGTGCCACCTCACCTGGCTGATTCTGAATTTCTTGATAGTCTTGTTGTCCTTGCATACTTTGTCAGTAGTTGCTTTAGCGTTTATAATGTACACTTTTTATTTATCACAGTCTGCCACCAAATGACATGATACCACTTCACATACAGGATATGAACGTTTTAACTGTGCTTTCATTTCTCCTTCCCAGCCTTGTGCTGTTTTACTTTAACTTCTGTTTCTTAACCAAATGTACTTTTTGTTATTTTTGCTTTCAGTGGTAACAGTAAATCTTTTAAGGAGATTTACATCATGAGGGGAAATGTTTACTCACTCAGCTCCCGTTTCTAGTACTTTTCATTCTTTTGTGTAGATGAAGATTTTCATCTGGTGCCTTTTTCCCTTTGCCTTAAAGACTTCAGGGATTCTTATAATGGAGATCTGCTAATGATGAATTATTTCAGGGTTTTGCATCTGAAAATGACTCTGTTTCACCTTTGTGAAAAGAGATTTCGGCAGGGTATGGAATTTTGTCAGTTTTTTTTTTTGTTGTTGTTGTTGTTGTTTGTTTTTTCATCATTTCAGACAAGAGGATACATCCAGTCTCAGTTGCTCCATCTTGGCTGAGAGCGGAAGTCCTCATTTATGTACTCTAATTAAATTTGTACAACCCAAACCCAACCTACAGATGTTACTGACCCTGGGCCTCTATGATTTTGCACAGCTGCTCAGTTTGTGGGAGGTGTGTGCTAGAGAAAAGCAAGGATTTGGGCTCAAGGCATGAACTTGCTCCTGAGTCCTGCCCTGACCCTATATCAGCAGCACCAGTGCACTAGACTGACGATTTCCTGCCTTCTTTCCTTATTGACTCTCCTTGTGAAAACATTTATATTTGCCATCCAGAATTAGAGCAAAAATACTGAAACTATTCCGGCTGCAAAAATACTAAAACTATTCCGGCTGCTTTGTGACTAAGACCTACTCATTCCCTTTTCATACTTGTTACATTGTGAAACATAAATGCGTCCACTCTCCCTCATCATTTTACAAAGGAAGACCTGAGGCAGAAGGGCCATCCTCAAGCCCTTTTCTGGAAGGTCATAATTCCATATGGAAGCTTATGACAGGCACATTCAACTGACTTCTGAGAGTTCACTGCCAGACCAGTAATTTCCAGTTAATTTGCTTTTTATTTTTTTATTGCAGCTCTATTGAGGTTGGAAGGAAATTTTTCATTATATGTCCTTTCGTGTTTGTGTATATGTAACCACATCCATATATTACAATTTGTTGCTAGGTGCCATCAGTCAAGTTGGTATCCGACTCATAGCAACCCTCTATGGGGGTTGCCAGGTCCTTTTCCCAAGCCTACAGCTTCTGGTGTTCCCAGGTGGTCTCCCATCCAGGTACTAACCAGGCCCGACCCTGCTTAGCTTCCGAGATCTGCCGGGATCGGATGCCACAGGGCTACCGCTGCAGGCTATATTACAATTACAATAAAAAATAAACTCTATTTCTTGGGAGAAAAAAGAATCCACCACAATACCTTTATTTTTTCTTCCCTACCAAAGGTCAAGTGACAAGATGTAGACAGTTCAGTAAGTGACTTCAAGCCTTAGATAGCCGCGATCGAACAAAGACTGGGGCATTGCTGGGAAAGGTCTTGATAACTATGGATCCCTTCTCTGCACATTGCTTAGCATCCCATTTTCAGTATGGCCCTTGCCATATGTGTGAAGCTGCTTGTGTATCAGCAGATTTGTGAATGCAGAGTTATTTTGGATCCGGAGAGATGCTGATAGAACTACACTAAACAGCTGGTGTAACACTTCATTATTGGTATTCACTGTGCAATCTGGGTGTCTAGAGAGAGAACAGGACTTCAAGATGGTGAGATGGCAGAAGCTGTGCAGAGATTGATCCAGAAATATTTCATCATATACTTCTATTCCTTTTATCCTCTCTCTCTTTTCTTTTTATGTTGGGCTTTGAATTCATGACCTCATGCATACTAAGAATGTACTCTACCACTGAGTGACACCCCTCCTCTGATTTAGTCTTTTTAATATGCCAAAAATTATTCCATTATTTCCTATTCATACTTTTGCCAAAACCCATAAAATACACTGCTATAAGAGATGCTGCTGGCCATTTAATTCTGAAACTTTATTTATTATGAAAAATGTCAAGTGAATGATGAATAACCAGATAGATTTAATAATTACTTTGCTCAATTCTTTTTTGAATTGTTTCAAAGTAAAATAGAAATATGATAGAATTATACCTCAAAATACTGAGTACGAATCCCTAGAAAATAAGGACATCTTTCTTTCTTTCTTCCTTTCTTTCTTTCATTTACTTATTTTTTTGCTGTACTGGGGTTTGAACCCAGGGCCTCACATTTGCATGTCTTGCAAGTGCTGGACCACTGAGCTGCATGCCCAGCCCATTTTTTTTTACTTTTTGAGACAGGGTCTTGCTAAATTATGTAGACTGCCTCTGGTCTCATACTTGGCGATCCTCTTGCCTCTACCTTTTGAGCCGCTGGGATTACAGGTGTGTACTACCGCACCCTGCTATTAAGGACATTTTCTTATATAACTATAATACTATTATCCCACCTTACAAATTTTCTCTTTTTTTATTTTAAAATATTAATTTATTTAGTTTTTGCAGTACTGAAGGGTCCAGCCCAGAGCCTTGCCCATGCTAGGCAAGTGTTCTACCACTGAGCTACACCCTTATTACCTTCTTTATTCTTTGAGACAGGGTCTTGCTAAACTGCGCAGATTAACTGTGGCCTCAAATTTGTGACCCTCCTGCTTCTGTTTCCTGGGTTTCTGGGATTAAAGGCATGTGCCACAGCACCTGGTTTAGTTCCCCATCCCCCCTCTAAGACATGCAGATTCTGATTGGAATTACTGGTAACCAAATGGTCAGCACTTTACTGTTTAACTCCTTAATGCCTTACAGGGGTAGAAAAATATAGGAATGACTGGAGGAGAAATCAAGGAAGTCCTGCAAGCTTTTGACTGAAGGAGCTCTAGTGTCTTCAGATGGCCATCATTCTGTGTTTCCACTCACCTTCCAAGTCTTCTCAGTGTTAACAGCAGACATGCTCATCCTCAGGGCAGGAGGAGAGACTGTGGGTAAACCATGAAAGAAAGACAAGTGTCCCTAGACCAGGGCAGCAGAGCTCTGGCCTTTCAGACTTGTTTCCCTGTGCCTGTGTGTAACAACTCAGCAGAAGACATTTTTTTCTTAGGCTGCTCTTGGGAACCCATTGTATGTTGTTGACAGACTTGAATCCTAAGACGTTTTAGTGTAGTGATAGGAGGGTGTCAGTCCCCTGACTGCTTTTAGAAATTGGCCGGGTGCAGTGTCGCGGGCCTGTAATCCCAGCAGCTCGGGAGGCGGAGGCAGGAGGATCGCAAGTTCGAGACTAGAAGCAGTCTGTGTAATTTAGCAAGACCCTGTCTCAAAAAAAAAAAAAAAAAAAGTAAAAAAAATGGGCTGGGGTGCAGCTCAATGGTCCCACACTTGCAAAGCATGCAAGCACCAGGTCCTGGGTTCAACACGCCAGTATTGCAAAAAAAGAAAAAAAAAAAAAAAGCTCCTTTGGTTAGCGGCTCTCTTTGTGGCAAGAGTGATACCTTTGAAGGTCAAGAACTGCACATTTACTTCACGTTTTTGGTTCCGTCTGGACATCTTGACGTTGCTGGGTTTTCCGTGTTGAGATTCTTTGCACTCATGGTTTCGAGATATTATTTTCTCCTAATTCTCACTTTACCTCTTGATCTGAGTCTCTGTGTGTCTGTCCCGAGAATGCTCAGGGGTCCCCAACTCCCAAATGGGTGTGGTCCATGGTTTGTTAGTAACTAGGCTGCACTGAAGGAGCTGAGCAGCGGGTGAGTGAGCAAAGCCTCATCTGTATTTACAGCGTCTCCCCATTGGCTCACATCCCGGAACCACTTTCCCCCAGCCTCTATTCCTGTCCTTGGAAAAATTGTCTTCCACAGAACTGGTCCCTTGTGTCAAAAAAGTTTGCGTCCCCTTCACTGCAGTCTCTGGTTAGGTGAGGCTTTTGGAGAGGTGGGTTCAGAGGCCCAGCTCCCCTCCTCCTTCCTACTTCAGCTTTTGCTACCCAGGGAGTAACTGCTTTGGCCTTACTTGCCTCTGTACATCTCGTTTGCTGTGTGTCTTTGTGTTAGAGGCGTCCCAAATTTGAGGGTGAGGGACTAAGACGAGACCGGCAGCTCTGAGGGTCGCAGAAGGCTGCTCTGGTCATGTCCCTGCTGGTGCCGTGCTTTGGGTGTACTGGGGGCCCTGCTCAGTATCTGCAGGCCTACAGCTGGTTGCATGGTACAGAGTCACATCCACCCCTCCCTCCAGTCCAGCCAGTTCAGGTCGGGGGAGGCCTGTGGGGATATTGGAGGAGATGTCAGCACTTGTCTCATCCTAGGGTTCTGGCGGGGTGCCCCCCAGCCTCTGCTTTCCTCTCTTGGGATAAGCAAACAGGCCTTTGTGGAGTGGGAAGGAGAGGAAGGGGTCAGCAGCTTCCAGTCCTCAGTCTTAGCGGCATTGCCAAATGAACAGAGTTGTTGAACTGTTTTTTTGTTGTTCCTTTCAGTACCTGAAGACCTGTCATTGGAAGAGAGAGAAGAACTTTTGGACATTCGTAGAAGAAAAAAGGAACTTATTGATGACATTGAGGTAGAAGAAAGCTTTTTAAAAAATAAGCCCAAAACCCCAGCTCTTAGTTTTTGCTATTGGGTGAAACAGTGAATGGAGTAGCTTTAGGAAAATGTAAAATATGAGTGTTTAGTAGTATGTATAAATGAACCACCATACCACCCTGGCATCTGATCTTGACAGATCTCAGAAGCTAAGCAGGGTCAGTAGGGCCTGGTTAGTACTTGGATGGGAGATCGCCTGGGAACACCAGGTGCTGTAGGCTCGGGAGAAGGACCCAGCAACCCACTCCCCAAAAACAATCAGCCATTAAAAACCCTATGAATAGCAGAGAAGCACTGACATAGTGCCAGGCATGGCACAGGTCGAGAAGTATTTCATTCTGTTGTACCTAGTGTCGCTATGAGTCATACAGCTGAACTCAACAGCAACAGTAACAACATATACAAACCTAACACAGCAACCTAACACACCTAACAACAACAGTAACAACATATACAAACCACACAGCAACAAAGTATAAGAGCCGTCCAAACTGGTGAAGCAACTGTCCAGGGCACATAGCACAGATTCTGGAATAGAAATCAAGATGGTGGAACTGGAGCCCATAAGGATCAGCTCTTGGCTCCAGGGTCACGAGGCAGGTTTAAACAGCAGCAGCAGCCTGCCTCATATTGCCCTCCAGGATCACCTAAGTCCTTGTTCATGTCTGTTACCCTGAGCACCTGGCTTGCTACCTGTTAATTTTTGGTGCTCAGATGTCCTCTGAATGGACAAGCATGTATTGGATTTCATCTCTGTACCAAGTACTACTAGGAGGCAGGGACAGAATGACAAAGATGAATAAAACAGATGAATAAACATCGTTCTTCCCATATTTGTGTACTCAGAGGACAGGGCGAAGGAGTGTCCTACAGAGAGAGAGATGAATAAAGCCAGTGTCAGAGCTGGGGTATCTGTGCGTCTTAAAAAAATGGTTCAGAAGGCCTCCTGGCTCGCTGCATGTGGGGCTTCCTTGGAAAAGTCAACCCTGCAGCTCTTCTCTGACATGCTTCCTAGTCATTGTCATTGCCAAAATAAATGGAGCCTCTCAGGCCACTCACTGTGGGGCCAGGCCTTGTCCCAGACAATAACTCCTTTCTAGGAACTTGCTTTTTAAGTCTGAGTATCTTGGCGCATAAATAATAAGATTCTGAAAAAGAATTCCTTTGTATCTGAAAGGTAATTCATGCACATTTTTATTCCAAGGTTGCTCTTCATTCTTGGAAAAATCCTGTAACTCAGAATAAGTCCTTTGGCTGAAGAATAAGAATACATATTATTTGGACACTAGATATCACACTGCTAAATTAAACGTGGAATCTTGTGATGGGGTTTATTTGGTTTTGTTTGCGAGGATGGGGATCGAACTCAGGGCCTCATGCATACTAGGAGAGCGCTCTAGCACTTAACCATACCCCCAGCCTCTCATATGGAGTCTTAATCTCTCTGTGACTCCTTCCTTCTGTCAGAGAGAATGCCAAGGCCCCAGAGGCTAAGAAGCTGCCTAGGCACTGCCAACCAGGGGCCATAGCATTTCTATCACCTGTTTCTGGTGTCGGGGGGGGGGGGGGCATGGGTCCCCCTGGGTCTTCCTCCCTCATGAAGTGATGAAAGTCATTGTGGGTCTGCTGGTTAGTGAGGCAGATGCCCACTGAAATGTATCTGACCCTGAGCTTGCCTGGTCTCCCAAGCATGCTGGAGAAGGCAGGCGCCCTGTGCTGAGAAATATGGAATGGCAGCCAGGAAGTGAGCTTTTTGCTGGTTTTGCCTGTTCACACCTCCTATTCTCTTGTGGCGCTTCTTGATTTCACACATAAGTATGCTAGAGTCTGCCTAGGGGCCCCTGTGGTGTGTCTGGAGAGAGGTGGCTAAATCGCTTTCTGTTCTCCTGAGCTCTTTTGGCCCCAATTTTGAGATGGAGGTGTTGGCTTCCGCGCTCTGATGCTCAGATGAACCCTTGAGGAAGCTGGTCCCTAGGAGGCCAAAACCCCTGAGTTTAGGAGGAGGGAGGTCAGGACGCTTTGTAACCCCCACTCCTCTCCAACAGAGGCTGAAGTACGAAATCGCAGAAGTGATGACGGAGATCGACAACCTGACTTCCGTGGAGGAGAGGTAAGCAGGCCATGGCTGCACTTTCAGGCTGCTTAATCTCTTTGCTCCCCGCCTCCACCCTGAGCCCAGGTTCCCAGCCAGAGACTGCAGCAAGGTGACAGGGTGGGCTGGGGGCCTGGGAACTGTTTCCTCCTCTTCCCTCCCCGCTGCCCCTTCCACTCTGGGGGGCTGGGGCTATTTCTCTAGAGGTTACTTCCCTCCCTCTCCCCACCCCCACTTTCTCTAAGGCCTCATCTACCCTCATACAATTGGAAATAAGCACAGCCACTCAGAATTACCTACTTGGAAATAGCCTTTCTGTATCATGAAGAACGATGACTTTTTACTTAAAAGTAAATAAATAAAGACAGACAGACAGACAGACAGACAGTTTCCACCACTAGCCTTTTCTGGAGAAGTAAGTCTCAAGTTGCCGCATGTGCCCAAGCTGCCACACACTGGCTCTTCCCCCATGGTGGGTGGGGGCTCCTCCCAGCACCTGGGCTTTTTCCTTCTTTGCATCGCTGTGAGAGGAAAGATGCACTGAAGGCGGTGACTCCGCTGCACTCTGGACGTGCCCACTAATGATTTTTTAATCATTTTGCAAAAATAGCAAAACGACTCAGAGGAACAAACAGATAGCCATGGGAAGAAAGAAATTCAACATGGACCCCAAAAAGGTAATGGAATACTTCCTGTGTTCCAGCACGCAGGTGATTGAATGATCAACTTTTATTGGTTGTCTCCCTGTGGACAGAAGTGATCACATTATCTCACTAAACGATGGAGTTGATGTTAACATTTTCTCAGAAAAAGGGCTGCTCCTGGGAGAGTGAAGGGGAAGCATCTTTTTGAGATGGCTCCTGGACCCACAGTCCCTTCTCGGAGCATGCGGTCTGAGCATGGGTATGGCCCCACGGGAGCCCAGCTCAGTGTGTAGGGAGCCCAAGTGCAGACACTCTGGTCACTGCCTGCCTCACGGCTCAGTCCTTACACACATGGCCAGGGAGCGCACCGACTCTGGGGTCTCTCCTCTTATAAGGGCTCATTCCCTGCAGACCATGGGGCCCTGCCAGATGACCTCAGCTAATCCTGAGTACCCCAAAGGCCCTCCTCCACATCTTCTCACACTGGGGTGTTGGGCTTCAACATAGGAATTTTGAAGGGGCACAATCATGTAGTCCATAACCACATCAGATAATCTCATATGCTTCAGATGCAGTTCAAATTATATCTACCCCCACTTGCTCCTATTAAGCCATGTAACATACTGTCAAGAGTAAAGAAATTATTTCATGCCATGAGCAAATTTTTTAAAGTAAGTAATAATGCCTGCAGCTATAACATTGTGGCATCGGATCCCATCAGATCTCAACAGGAGAAGGACCTGGCAACCCACTCTCAAAAAACAATCAGCCATTGAAAACCCAATGAACAGCAGAGAAGCACAAACAATACTGTTTTAGCTGTTGTACGCAGGGTTGGGTCATTATGAGTTGGACAACAGCAGGAGCAAGTAATAACAGTTAAGCAAAAGACTTTGGTTTGTTCAGATATATTAGATTCTAGAGGTAGCAATTGGGTTTATAAATAACAGGAAAGGTTTGATTAGATCAAGGAAGCTGAAAACATTAAAGCGCCTCTCCTTTTTATTCCCAATACACTAGAAATGCCTTTAGAAATAAAACATAAATCTGTAACAGGCAGGAATTCATGAGACTAGAAATTGAGGAGTCCCAGTAAGAAAAAAGATAAATGGCCTGGGCACTGTGGTTCACACCTGTAACCCCGGCGACTTGGGAGGCAGAGACAAGAGGATTGTGAATTCGAGGCTAGAGGCAACCTGTGCAGCTTAGTGAAACCCTGTCTCAAAATAAAAAATGCTTGGGGGTGCAGCATAGTGGTAGAGCCCTTGCCTAGCCTGCACAAGGCCCTGGGTTCAACCCCTCTCCCCAGTACTGCAAAGAAAAGACAAAAGAAGCTAAATGAGGTCAGTTGAGGAAGGAATGGTGCCCAGATCCCATACAAGAAAGAGCTGCCTTGGGAAGGGGGAGCAGCCCTGGGGGTCAGCAGGCTCTGAGCAGGCAGGGACAGGGAATGGGGCGGTTCTCAGGACATCTAGACTGTTCCCTGAGCAGGGTTGAGCCCAGGTCAGGGAAGAAAGGGAGCAATGAGTCCATAAAAACTGGCAGCGTCCAAATATCCACTCCCAGTAGTCAGCCATGGGTGTAGCCCATGTTACCTGAGGGCTGCTATACCAAAGCTGTGGAGGTGGCTGTGGGTAAAATGAGAAACAGGTGGCATCCAGGGGCTGCCAGAGATCCTTCACTACAGATGCAAACACCCACCCAGGGCCCACCAAGCCCTCGAGGAAACCATCACCTGACACAGATACAACACCAGACAAACAGAACTAGCAGGGAGGAAGCAGGCCTACCAGAGACAAAAGCAGGAAACTTCCAGTAGGACATCTGTATGCCTTATAAATACCATCAAAGAGATTTGACAGGGTGTTTCTTGTCCACAATGCAAAAATGGGGGGTGACTGGAAAGAACTTTGGGAATGAAGTAGAGTGTCACCTAGTGACACAATGCTGGCCTATGGCGCAGGATGGGTGCAGAGTGGATCTGTGGTCTGGAAGAGGGAATTGTAATTCTCTCCACAGTTTTGCACAGAATGACAAGAAAACACAGATAATGGATCCAGCAGCCCAAATTTCATTGAATAGAAGTTCCAAAGGAGAGAATTGAAAATGGAGAGCAGGGAATGTTGTAAGGAAACCTCAGACTATTTGAGACCTAGGCCATGATGAAGTCTTCAGATCCGCAGGCCCCACCAAGTACCAAGCAGGATGAGTTGTTGAAGGACTTACATGTGGGTGCATTGAATAAAAATATCATAAAACTTGTGGATAAAGAAAGGCTTGCTGAACTTTCCAGGAAGCAAAGACTAGGCTATCTAAGATGAAACCAGATTATTATAAGGGAACACTAAGTCAAAGACAGTAAGGAAACAGTATCTTCCAAGGTTTGAGGAAAAATGACTTAAACTGAGGAGTCTGTCTCTCCAGACTGTCACTCATGAGAAGAAGCAGATAGACATTTTCAGACATGCAAGGACTCAAAAAGTTAACAACGAAGACTTCTTCTGGTTCTAGTAATTGAATACTTGAAGTATTACATCTCAAAATAAGAATCCACAGGATAAAAACAAGCATGTAAAGCAGGGTATGGGGGCACACTCTTTTAATCCTAGCACTCGACAGACCCCATTTCAAACAACAACAAAAGGACATGCAAAGCAGTAATACTTCTGCTTGAGTCTAAACAAGAAAATGATTGCTTAAAAAATAATTTTTTAAAGTCCCAGATTATCTCAGCATACAAATAGCAAGGGAGGCAAGAAGGAAGATAGTAAAAGGTGGGTAAAGTTTTCTAGGTGTTGATAGATATATTGTTGTTAGGTGCCATCTAGCCGGTATCTGACTTATAGTGACCCTACGTCCAATGGCAAAACACTATTTCGTGCTTCTCTGCTATTCATAAGGTTTTCAATGGCTGATTGTTTTTTTGGTAATGAGTTGCCAGGTCCTTCTTTCAAGTCTATAGCCCCCCTGGTGTTCCCAGGCAGTCTCCCATCCTAATACTGATGGCCCAACCCTCCTTAGCTTGCGAAATCTGAAGGAATCAGACGCCACAGTGGTACAGCTACAGGCTGATATATATATATATATATATATATATATATATATATATATATATATATATATATATATATATAAATATTTGTCGAAAATTTAAAAGTAGCCACTAAAGATAGAAGTAAAGTGGGTTTTATGAATTATTAGGAAAATTGAATAAAACAAGTTTGATCAATAAAATGCTAATATGATATGTGAAATAGCACAAAATAAGAGGTCAGGAATAAGTCCTAGAAAATCATTGATCACCATAAATTTGGTCTGAATTAGCCTGTTAAAAAATACTTTATTGGGTCAAAAAATTCCTCTGGCTGAGACATGTACCTAGACCAAATAATAGGAAGTGCATGAATTAACATGTTTCCAGCTTCAAGTAACAGCAAATCCAGAGCGGGGAGTGAGTAGCATATGCAGTGAAGGTTTATCTTCTCACACAGCTACTATGGTAGTAGGTGACTCCTAAGTGGCAGGAACAAAGTGCCCATGCTCATCTCAGCCCTTTCTTCATCTAATGGCTGCTGTGGCTCCAGTCATCACATCGCATCTGATTGAAAGCAGGAAGAAAGAGGAAGAGCAGTGCAGGCTTCCATTTATGTCTGTTTGGCCAGATCTATGTCACGAAGTCATTTGAGTTCCAACGGAGGCTTGGAAAGCCTTTATCTAGGGTAGGATGGCAGAGAAAAAGGGGACTGGGTCAGGTATTGGGTTGTCCAGCCAGCAACATCTGTCCCACAGTGAGGCCCTCCCAGACAGGCAACAAACAGTTTTCTCACCTTGAGAAGTGTGATTGTGTTTTTACATCTGCCCTCATCATCACTGTTTGTAATGGCTAGGTCAGTCACCCGCTTACCTATCTTTCAACTTGTTAAATTGCCAAGAGGAATGCATGTGCTTTTCTCTGCTAGACAAATGTAGCATGGAGTTGTGAAAATCGGATGGTGCAGCTTCATGGGTTGGTCTGTTATTTTTGCTGTGTCCAAACCAGTCAGATGATGGTATGAAGTGTTTCTCTGTCTCTGAAGATAGACTTTGCGGGGCCCTCCTAACTGGTGCTGCCTGTCTCTTGCTCTCCAGGGAATTCAGTTCCTCATAGAGAATGACCTGCTTCAGAGCTCCCCAGAGGACGTCGCCCAGTTCCTCTACAAAGGAGAAGGCCTGAATAAAACAGTCATTGGAGACTACCTGGGCGAGCGGTGAGCTGGGGGAGGATGAGCAGCTGTCAGGGTCCATGGCTACTCTTCTACGCCATGTGTCTGTGGCCAGGGAGGTCCGTGCCCCTTAGGAGCCTGTCACCCAGGGAACCGAGGCAGAAGCAACAGTGCTGCGGTCACCTCCTGCTGGCCTTGGAAAGGACCTTAACCCTCTATACTTTGGCCCAGAGATAACCCAGGCCACTCGGCAGTTTTCATCCCCCATCACTTGGGGTGCAAGTAATAGCAGGAAGTTATTAATATTTTAAATGGAAAGCAGCAGGGCAGAGTTACTTTCCCAACCTTGTCCACTAATGTCCATCTGCTGTACTCTGCAGAGGTCAGGCAGGAAGACAAAGGCAGCACATGCCGAGGACCAAGAGAGTGCTGTCGAACAAAAGCCCAGTGTATGCTCAATCGGGATGGGTTCTATTTCTACCTTTTTATTAAAAATCCTTGGTATTCCCCAGTGGAACACTCTCCAGCTCATTCTGTAAGAATACAATTCCCCGACACTGAAACCAAAGACATCCCCAGAAGAGAAAGCTGCAGTGCAGTATCTCTTATGACTGTAGAAACAAAAAGTTTCAGCAAATTACTAAGAAATCAAATCTAACAATATGTGAGAGCAATTATCCACCCATTGGGGTTTATCCCGCCTGTGCAAGGCTAGTTCCACATACAAAAGGCAATTTAAGAGCTAGCAGTGGAACTCAGTAGTAAAGTGCTTGCCTGCTATGGGTGAGGCCCTGGGTTCCATCCCCAGCATTGTACACATACATGGGCATGCATGCACGGGGGTGCACACGCGCGCGCGCACACACACACACACACACACACACACACACACACACACACACACACACAGAGTCAATAAATTAATGTATTGTTAGAATGCCTGCAGCTGTACCACTATGGCATCTGATCCTGTCAGATCTCAGAAGCTAAGCATGTTTGGACCTGGTTAGTCCTTGGATAGGAGACTGACTGGGAAGACCAGGTGCTTTAAGCTTGGGAGAAGGACCCAGCAATCCACTCCCAAAAATCAATCAGCCATCGAAAACCCTGTGAATAGCAGAGAAGCACTGACAATACTATTTCACCTGTTGTAAGGCAGCTATGAATCAGCGACTCAGTGGCACCTAACAACAACATTGGTAGAATAAAGAGCAAAACTCGTGTGATCACCTCAGTTAATGCAGGAAAAGCATTTGGCAGAATTCAACACTGCTTCATGGTAGAAACACTCCAGAAAAACTAAGATTAGAAAGAAACCTCAACATGATGGAAGGCAACTAGGAAAAAGCTATCAGCTAGCGTCATGCTTACAATGGTGACTGAGCACTTTCCCCTAAGAGCAAGAGCAAGACCAGCCTGTCCTCTCTCACTACTGTTACTCCACATGGTACCGGCACATATAGCCAGGGCAGTTAGACAAGAAAAATAAAGATGTTCAGCTTGGAAAAGTACCTCCATGGACAGGTGACTTGGTCCATGTATGTAGAAAATCCTATGGAATCACTGAAAAACTATTAGAACTAATAAGCAAGTATAGTAGGATTACAGGATTCCAGATCATTATACACAGCTCCAGTATATATCTATATAGTAGCAATGAGCAAACTGAAAAGGATATTAAGAAAGCACCTCACTTAACAATAGAATTAAAAAGAATAAAAGATTTAGGAATAAGCCAGGCATGGTGGTGCATGCCTCTAATACTAGTACTCAGGAGACTGACTCAGGAGGATCGATGTGAGTTGAAGGCCAGCCTGGTCTACGTAGTGAGACCCTGTCTCAAAAAACCTGCTACCCAGAAAAAGAACAAATTTACAAAAGAAATGCAAACATTTTAGTCTGAAAATTATAAAAACATTAAAAAAAATTAAAAGATCTAAATAAGTGGAAAGATATCCCAAGTTCATAGGTCAGAGCACTTAATGTTACTCTCATGGGAATACTCTCCACGTTGATGTACAGATTTAATGCACTCTATCATTTGCAACATTTGTTGATGAAGATCAAAGAACACAGCCTTCAGTATGGCTTGCATCTGAACATCAAGAAAAGAAAAATCCTTACAACTGGGCCGCTACGCAACTTCATGATGAATGGAGATAAGACTGAAGTTGTCCAAGGTTTTGTTTTACTTGATTCTTGTCCCCTAACCTGGTTGCCACTAGCGCTTCTTCCACATCCAGCAACAGATGAGTGTACACACACACACACACAACCCCTCACATGTGCCCTCTGCCGTGCCGCCCTGCAGGTCAGTGGGATCAGCTGACAGGTGCCGTGCTGGACATTCTGGGCCTTGGTCCCCAGTCCTTCCTCCTGAGTCCAGAGACAGGCTTGTGGGATCACTGCCTCCTAGGAAGGTCACAGAGCTGAGGAACAGTCTGGACCTCAGGACCTCAGAGACAGCAGTGCCACACCACCCACATGCACACTCCAAAGGGAAGGTGGGGAGAGGCTGGAGCACTTGCTTGGTGACCAGGCTCTGTTGCCACCCTTATATCCTTTAAACAGGGGTGGGAAGGTGCCCGGCAGGCAGACAGTGCTCAGCCTCAGCCACTTCTTCTAGCTGTGCCTGGCGCTACTGTTGGTGCGGGCTGTGGTGTTTCCATGGCCCTGGGTCTCTCCAGGAGAGGGGGTCCTGGGTTTCAGGCCAGCCTTGTCTGCTTCCAGAGGAGGGTGAGTCCCATTGTGTCCTGTGAGGAGCAGGTGTTCCCCTAAGAGTTCTGGCCATCCTTTGGTGGGCAGGTGAGCCCCAGCCTCGTGCTGCTTGGGGAATCTTCAGTGTATCTCACAAACAGACTTGCAGCAGCATCTGTGAGCAGAGACCAGCAAAGCACATCGTTAGGCGTTATTTCACTCTTTCATCATTTAAATGCACCTTTTGCTATCTATTCACGTCTAGTGTAGTTCTCCCTCCCCAACCCCGGTACTGGGGGTTGAACCCAGGGCCTCGCGCCTGCATGCTTTGCAAGTGCTGGACCACTGAGCTGCACCCCCAGCCCATTTTTTCACTTTTTTGAGACAGGGTCTCGCTAAGTTACACAGGCTGCCGCTGGTCTCGAACTTGCGATTCTCCCGCCTCCACCTCCCAAGCCGCTGGGATTACAGGCGTGCGCCACCGCGTCCGGCACGTCTAGTATAGTTTTTAAAAGCTAACATAAGGTATTGGATCTTTGCCAAACTTTCCTTTCTGAGCCCAGTATGCACCTCAGGTGTATCGCCTGGAGCCAGTTGCTTTACATCTGAGTCTCAAAACCCCCATCTGTGAGAGGGAAATGGTAATAGGCCTTCCTTCCAGATCATTTTGAAGGTTGCAGGGCCCATGCTGAGCCCTAGGCAGGCCTTACAACTTGACACGTGAGGGTTTAGAGTTGGCTGACACATCATTTGGGATTTCTGAGGGTCTCTTCACTCGTCCTGATTGTGAAGGGCCGTTCAGACACCCTGTTGGTCCTCTGCATTAGGCCTGGAAACAGGTGCAGTGGCATACACCTGTAATTCCAGCACTGGGGAGGCTGAAGTAGGAGGATCGCAAGTTTAAGGGCCACATTAATAGACCCTGTCTCAAAAAACAAAAGCCTGAAAACAAACTTCCAGTGCAGAACATTGTAATTTGTATGCTCAAAACTCAAACTACAAAAGCTTGCCGCAGGATATGTTTTTCTTTTAAAGTCATGGGCGTACTGTGCATTACCCCTGAAACATACTTCTGCTCTTTCCTAGGGATGAATTTAATATCAAAGTTCTCCAGGCTTTTGTTGAGCTCCATGAGTTTGCTGATCTCAACCTCGTGCAGGCTTTAAGGTGAGTGTTGTCTGCGCACCAGCACAGACCTGGCACAGAGTGGCTGGTGATTCACTCCAGGCAACCCTGAGGGAGCCCTCCAGGTCCTGCAGACACTGACCCCTGGACCCAGACAGAAATTGGGTGCTCGCAGAGGGGATGACGCCGTTCCCTCATCCTGACTGCCACTGCCTCGGGTGGGGCTGCCTTGCCACATTGTTTTTGAGTGATACCCAGAGGGGAGTGGGTGCCCTCTTCCCCTCTCCAGCTGACTCAGCCCATTTCCCACAGATATGGCTTCTAGTGCCCCAGTGTGCTAAGGAGAATGGGTCCCTCCCGCCCTTAGAAGCACCCCTAGCCTCACTCCTGCCTGACGAAAGCCCCTGTGGCTGCACATCCCCCTCATTGCAGAGGGTGATGGTCCTCAGACTCCCCCCACAGCCCTGTTATGGTGGTTGCAGGGCGTGTCCTGGACGTCCACTCGAGCTGGAGGGCCTGCACTGAAGAAGGCATCTTCTCAGCCTCCCTGGTGTCCTGGCTGAGCAGTGTGGCATGTCATGTGGGCTGGGTTGTGACCCTGACTACAGGCCTCTGTGGGAGCTGCCCCAGCCTGTTCCAGGGCCAAGCACGTCATAGCCCTGTCTTGCCCTGTGCCCAGACCACCTCCCTGCCCTGTTCTTGTTTATGTGGCTGCAGTTCAGCCGCAGCCTAAGACACTGGCAGCCTTTCTGTGTGACCCTTGTGACCCGATGCTCAGCCTGAGCTGGAGGTGGTGGGTCCCACCCTGGAGTCCTGCAGTCCAGTTCACATTTTCCAGATTCAGATTTGTGTTTGTCGAGAGAAAAGCCCAGGCCTGACGAGTCTGGCAGGTGCAGCCACAGCACCGCCGTGTGTTGCTGTGCCGCCCTTTCTTTCGGTCAGTCAGGCTCCGGCCCAGAGGCAGAGAGCTTCCTGACAGGTGCCTTGGGCGGCACAGGCGAGGCCCACAATAGAGGAGCGAGGAGAGCCGCTGCCTCCAGGGGACAGGGCAGGGCTCTGGAGGTCTGCACCTGGCGGGTGAAGGAGATAGTGGTGTGGGGGTTCTGGGTGCATTTGAGGCAGCAGCTTGGCCGAAGAGCTGGTGGAAGTCACAGGAAGAGGAGCCAGCAGGGCAGTGGCAGGGCTGGCCGCAGGATGGAGGGAGGCAGCTGCTCTGTCCCTGCTGGCACAGCCCAGGCCTGGGCCAGCTGTGGGTGCTCCAGGTGAGCTGCAGGCTCAGCGAGGCACCCCTGTCTCTACAGGCAGTTCCTGTGGAGCTTCAGGCTCCCCGGCGAGGCTCAGAAGATCGACCGCATGATGGAGGCCTTCGCCTCGCGCTATTGCCTGTGCAACCCTGGCGTCTTCCAGTCCACAGGTCAGTGGCAGATGGCTCTGGCTCGCGCTGGCCTTCCCTGCTCCCTCTAGGTTTTGCCCCCGGTTTCCTGCATGCACTGCACCCTCCCCGTGGAAATGCCAGCCCGGCCTGACCTGTGCCCTCTGCCTGTGGCTCTTTGCAGACACGTGCTACGTGCTGTCCTTCGCGATCATCATGCTCAACACCAGCCTGCACAACCACAACGTGCGTGACAAGCCCACGGCCGAGCGCTTCATCACCATGAACCGCGGCATCAACGAGGGCGGCGACCTCCCGGAGGAGCTGCTGAGGGTGCGTCCTGGGGCACCCCCCGCCCCCCTAACTTGTCACTTTCAAATCTGTTGAGTCCTATGAAAATTTGCAGTGCTTGCTTCCTTTCTTTAACATCTCACCCCTTCCCCCCCTTGCCTTGTGCTATGCTGATCGGGCCCTGATGAGGTGGTGTCTCCACCTGGTCCCTGAACTTGGCTGTCATTCGTGCCTTACAGAACTTATACGAAAGCATCAAGAACGAGCCATTTAAGATCCCAGAGGACGACGGCAACGACTTGACGCACACGTTCTTCAACCCAGACCGGGAAGGCTGGCTCCTGAAACTGGGTGAGCCCAGCTGTGCGGGACCCGCGCTCAAGCCCCTCAGCCCTCGCAGCCGCTCCCGTGGGCCTCCTCCCCGGCTCCTCTCCTCTCCTCTCCTCGTAGCAAAGGCCCCTAACTGCAAGGCAGAAACATTAAAAAGAAAATGCCGTTCAGCCAGAGTCTGCTCTCCGCAGCCGCACCTCCCAGCACCGGCAGCTGGGTGTCCCCAGCCAGGCCCCGCTCTCAGCGTCCTGGGCAGAGCACGCACAACCCGCCCCAGAGAACTGCCGAGCTAGCGCCCACATAACCGCGGGCGACCTCCACAGAACCTGTGTGCCTTTCTCCTGGCGTGGCGTGGCTGTGATTCTGACGAGTGGTTTAAATGTGCCTTCTTGTTGTTTTCCTTCTGCCTGTGGCTCCCACCTTTCTGTTCTGTGACGGGCTGTCCCTGCTTGTCCTGCGTTAGGAGGTAGGTACCCCGTGGCTTCCTCCCCGCCAGCGGCTCATTCCTCTGTCTCTCTCCCCCACGTTGGTCTGTGTGCCGCTCTGGTCCGTGGTTGCCATCCATCTGATCCATCTGGCTTCGGTCCTGCCGGGGTCAGCGTCAGGCACGCTGCGCTCTGTGTGACGCCCACCTTAGGGCAGGGCCTGGAGTGCACAGGGACACTGTGGGACAAACCGGGCCCCCAGCCTGGGGGCCCTGCAGCAGCGGGGAAGCTGGTCCCCAGCCTGTCCCTGCAGCCTCCCCTGTCCCTGTACTAACCAGCCTGTGCATGCTTGCCCCCACCGGAAAGACGCTGGGGTGTCCAGAGGCCTCCTCACTGGTGACAGGGAAGTCTAATGGCCTTCATGCTTTGGGGGCAACTTGGGGAACTTTTCAGGGGATGGAGTTTTGCCTTACATTGCCAATAAAGCCGTGAGAGAGGACAGCAGCATCTCGCCCAGGTGCTTCCGAGAGCCGACTCTCACTGGGCACCGAGGAAGAGGCAAGAGGAGGGCTAGCAGTGGGGAGGTGCTCTTTCTTGGCTCTTTTATTGAGGGAGAGTAAGAAGCGGCACGGTGACAGTATGCCAGGCACGTGCTGCCTTGGCTGACAGGGTCTGCTGTTCTGCGGGGATCTCTGACTTCGGCCATTCATCTTTAACCTTTGCTATACCAAGGTTTAAGGGAGCTCTGGATCTTTGCCCCAAATCCTAGTGCCACAGCCTTGGACTCGGCTGCCTGAGTGACTTAGACACACACCACACTGCCCGGCTATGCTGTGCTATGGGTCTGGAGTGGGGACAGGAGGAGGAAGGTCTCATATCACTGGCTCTTGCCCTTGATCAGAACAGGCAGGATGGGCGCTCCTCAGGCCAGACCCTACCCCTCAGTTCCCCTGGAGGGTCCCACCATCAGCCTGCCTGGCATGTCACGTGGCCTCTGAGGACATAAGTGCGTGAGTGAAGGAAGAGGACAGCTGGGCTTCCTTGGCTGCTTCTTGGCTGGGCAGAGGAGCAGGCCCTTGGATGAGCATGTGGAGGACTTGGGCCACACAGGTGGCCTGGCACTGAGTTGGTGCCACGTGGGCCTGAGGTAGCCACAGCTCAGTGGGCAGCTGGGGCACAGGGCCTACTTGGGCAGGCGGGTGCTGCCCTGTGGGTGGCCCTGGCAGCTTCTGCCCCCATCCGCTCTGAGGCGGAGAGTCGCAAGCTGGAGCTCAGCAGAAAGGCTCCCTCCCTCCACAGCACCTGGGCCACAGGCCCTTCTGTCCCCAGTCTCCCCACAGCTGCTGGGCAGAGCCCAGGCCCTAAATACAGCCTGATGGCATCGGTCCCCTAAATGCAGCAGGGCGGCAAGTGGCAGGAAGCAGGTTTTAAAGACTTGGGTTACAATCCCCCTGCGGTGACGGCACTGAGGAGGCCCACAGGGCCCAGCACAGGGTGGCCCTGGCCCGGACCCAGGTGCCTGGCTGGGAGCGTGCAAATGCAGCCTCTAACTTGGGTTTCCAAGTGCAGGTCCAGGTAGGAGTGCGGCTTGGTTCCGCTGTGTCCTCTTTACTAATGTCAGAGCAGCTGGCTCTTCGAGGCCTGGCTGTGCAGTGTTGTGATGGGCCTGGGCCTAACTTGGAGCTGCCAAGAAACCTGAGGGAGTGGTTTGTGGGTCACTCATGTCAAAAGGATGGCGTGCATGGCTGGGTGCAGGGCCGCCCGCCTGTAATCCTAGGGACTCGGAGGTAGAGGCAGAAGGATCATGAATTTAAGGCCAGAGGCAGGCTGTGCAACCTAGCAAGACATTGTCTCAGAAAACCTCAAACCAGGGCTAGGGTGCAGCTCAGTGGCAGAGCCCTTGGCTAGTGTGCGGGAGGCCCCAGGTTCAATCTCCAGAACTGGGACAAAAAAACAGGGCATGGTCAGAGCTGAACCGTCATGGAGGAGAAACACCTGTGCTGGGTTTGCTCCCGTGGTCGGCGTGCACATGCCTGATCACAGCTGCAAAAATGCAACACAGGAGCCAAAGCAGTGCTTCCGGGCCAGATGGGCTCACATTCTGTCTGGGTGCGAGTGTGGCCTGGGACTCTGCAGGCAGGGCCTCTGCAGGCAGGGGTGTGGCCTGCCCCTGAGCAGAAAGTTCCCAGGCTGGGCCATCTTGGGTGATGATGGGGCCCCAAGGCCCTAGCCCCTTGGCACTGAGATCCTGGGAGGCCACAGATGGGGCCCCATGAGTGCGCCATGATAGGAGTGAGCAGAGAAGCAGGCCAGCCAGGGCTCAGGCCGGGACAGGTCAGCAGTTCCTCTCAGGAGAGTGGCCAGGGCGTGGTGTGGGCACAAGTGCTACTGAGCGGGCCCCACTCCCACTTCTGGGGGAACAGACCAGTGACTGACATGGTTGAGTTGCTGTGGCTGCTTCTGACAGAGTCTGGGGGCCCAGGAGGTGCCTGGGAAGACTCTAGTGTTGGCCACCTCTTGCGGGTTTTTTTTTTTTCCTTTTGAGGTGCTGGGGAGTTGAAGGCAGGGCCTCATGCGTGCTTTTTGTGAGCACTTTACCACTGGGCTGCATGCCCAGCCCATGTTTTTAATTTTTATTTTGAAACAGGGTCTCACTAAGCTGTGCAGGCTGCCTCTGGCCTCAAACTTTCGATTCTCCTGCCTCCGCCTCCCAAGTCGTTGGGATGACAGGTGTGAGCCACCACTCCTGGCTTGGCCTCTTCTTGTGAGCTTAGGGCGTAGAATGCCTCTCTGTCCTCTTGTCACTGGCCTTTGGGACAGGTTTCCCTAAGGATCTTTTGGGTCTCCCTATGGAACAGAGCCTCTCTGTCAGCCCCCCATGTGAAGGGACCCCTGGTAGTCTGGGGGACACAGACCCTGGCTTCAGGGAGCAGAGGGCGCCAGTGACAAATCTATGTGCTGGGGCTTGGGGAGCCATGCGCCCAGGCAAGGGTCAGGAGAGATGGTGGGATGAAGGGATGTTGCCCCAGGCCAGAGAGGCTTGGGCAAAGGCCCTGTGGCCTGAGATGTAAACAGTGGTACCGAGGCTTGGGAAAGGTCTGGGAGCAGGAGAGATGGGTCAGGGCTCATGGTTGGATGCTCTGACAGGTGGGGGTTGGGGCAAGGCTGGTGAGGACAGAGCTGGCCGCAGGCCACTCTGGGGAGGGGAGGCTGGCTGGACTGAAGGCTGCCTCTGCATTTTGTTGGTAGGTGGCCCTGTGCTCTGCCTTAGTCCATCAGCAGAGGGTAGCCAGAGAGTGTGACATGGGAGGCAGTGAAGGTTGGTCCCAGGGGCTGCAGAGCACCTCCTGGCCATCAGGGCCGCCCTCCCCAGGCTGAGGGACCCTCTGTGCTGCCTCCTGACCCAGAGGCCTCTCTCCTCTGCCCAGCACCGGTGGTGGCTTGCAACCCCAGCCTCCCTGCTTGTGGCCTCAGAGCGAGTGAGGGGGCAGCAGGGCAGGGGGTCCACCGTGCACTCTGTCCCCAGGTGGTGCCCGAGCTTGTTGCCAGGAGCCTTGCCATTGTCTCTTTCTGTCTTGAACTTCTTATCAGACGCCCAGGCAGCAGAGGCCTGCTGGGCCACTGAGCACGATGGGGTGGAGGGTCCCTTCTCGTAGGACGGTGAGGTGGTGTGGAAGAGCTACACACGTGCGCTCCAGATCTTGTTAGAAGATTAATTCAACCCAATCACTCCCTGGGCCAAGGGTAATTGACTTTGATGGATCCCAGGCAGGGCTGCGCGAAGCCCCCGGTAATGTGATAACCACCCTGACATAACAGGATTAAGCCCTGGGCAGAGCCTGGTGAGCCGGCACCGACTTCATCTTGTTGCCATTTCATGGGGGAAATGATGCCCATCCATTACAACTAACTTTTCCAGGAAGTAGATCTTAAAGCGCTGTGTTATCAGGGGTGACCCTGGGTGGCCATGGTGAGGACACATGTGGTGGGGGGTGCATGTGGGCCCCAGCCAGGCCACACAGCGCATCCAGGGCTTTGCTAATTGGGCTTGGAACAGTGAACACTTTCATGAGGAAGGGAGCCTAATCCTGAGCCTGGCTCCTGGTGGCCTTTCTGCAAGTGCAGTAGTGCGCGTGGGTCCTGGGCCCCCTCCAGGCCCTGGGGCTCTGGCTGTTATGAGCACCTGCCTGACAGGCCCTTGTGCTTCCAGGAGGCCGAGTGAAGACCTGGAAGCGGCGGTGGTTCATTCTGACTGACAACTGCCTCTACTACTTCGAGTACACGACAGTAAGTGGGACCCCCGCTCCGGGGACAGGTGCCAGGGCTGAATGGGATGGACTGCTGAGTGGACCGCCCCCTCTCTTGTAGGACAAGGAGCCCAGGGGGATCATCCCGCTGGAGAACCTCAGCATCCGGGAGGTGGAGGACCCACGGAAACCCGTAAGTGGCTCCTGTCCCTCAGCTCTCCTTCCCGATCCCTTGGGTGGTGGCGCTGGCGGCCCCGGCCCCCGTGCCCTGCCCCACACCACATGACAGTTCCTCTCTCCACCAGAACTGCTTCGAGCTTTACAATCCCAGCCACAAGGGCCAGGTTATCAAGGCCTGCAAGACGGAGGCCGACGGCCGGGTGGTGGAGGGGAACCACGTGGTGTACCGCATCTCCGCACCCAGCCCTGAGGAGAAGGAGGAGTGGATGAAGTCCATCCGGTGAGTGGGGCCTCTTGGGCCAGGGGCGTAGTGTCATCCTGGAGCCTGTCCTGTCCGCTCCTATGTGAGGATTGCTCTGTGAATCCAGACTCCGGCCAGGCTGAGGCCTGTTCAAGACCCTGCGTCTCCCCACTGCAGGCCCTCGGCCCTGACCTGCACCCTGTCTCTTCCCCAGGGCAAGCATCAGTAGGGACCCTTTCTATGACATGCTGGCAACGAGGAAAAGGAGGGTTGCCAGCAAGAAGTAGCGCTTTCCTGGCTCACAGGTAAGCGCTGAGACCCACCCCACGGCAGGATGGACCTGTGGCCTCCCCGACTCCCGGCACACCTTGCAGGCCAGGCAGCAGGGAGGCAGTGATGTTGCACGGCACCCCCAGGCCCCTGGAAGATCCGGCCATGGCCCAAGGCCTGGTGCTGTGGTCTGGGACAGTGGTCAGTGGTCAGCTGCAAGCCTTTGCCTCCTGCCACATCCTGGCGGCTGCCACCCACTGTGGGAGAAACTCGGAGCCTCTTGCTGTGCTCAGCACTTGGGCTCCAGTGAACCTGCACAGCGCGGGGGTCTCGTCCGAAGCCAGAGCCTGATCGCACCCATCATGCCACACCTGCTCCCTGGGGCAGGTTAGCCATTCTAGAAGCCGCTGTTTTATATCAAAACAGGAAATGAAAAGCTACCACTTTTTTATTCAGAATTTTTCTCAGATATATAGGATTATAGCTTTTATATGCCTTTTTATATTCTGAAATTATAACAAAAGATACTTTCTAACAGTAGTATTTTTAGAATGGCAGCTATAAATTTAACTCCCGGACACAAGTATATACTGTGCACTGAAAAAACAATATATATGCAGCGCCCAAAGGGCGGGTGAGAGGACTTGCACTCGCATGGGGCCTGGCTGTGGCAGGTGGGGGCCAGCAGTACTCTGGGGAAGGAGGCACTGGATGCTTGTGAGGACCAAGACCACTTGGGGGCTCTGGGTATGATTAGCCTCCCCACCTCCCCGAACATGCTCCTCTAAAGCAAATCTTCAATGTATGGTTAGGCTTGGGGCGGGCTATCCTGTAACCGCTAGACCCTGGGAAACAAACGGAGCTCTTCCCTGGACAGAGACGGTCCGTATGTTGAACCCCACGAAACTGCCAATGTGTAGCTGTCTCTGACCCTCACAAACAGCAGGTTTCATGTGGCTCCACTGAATACCTAGGTCAGGCCAGCTTTTGACTGCTTTTTCACTATTTAAAACCTATGGCAAAGCCAGGAGCAGTGGCTCACGCCTATCACCTCAGTGACTCGGGAAGCTGAGGCAGGAGGATCTCAGGCTCAAGGCCAGAGGCAGCCTGTGTAACTTAGCAAGACCTGTCTCAAGATAAAAAATAAAAAATGGGCTGGGGTGCAGTCCAGTGGTAGAACACTTGCAAAGCATGTGGGAGGCCCTGGGTTCAACTCCCTAGTACCACAAAAATATAAGTAAGTAAAAAACCTATGGCAAAATGCTTACTGACATCCTTTGCCCACCTTTCTTAGTATGATGAGCAGAGACTAGAGTAACTAGAAACAGTCCCCCCATTCCTCTGGTCGATCCATGTTCTCAGAGGTTTGATCTCCCTTAAGAGGCAGGAAAGGGCAAGCAGGGGCTGGCCCTTTGGGTTTCCTGTGAACAGCATGGAATCCCAGGTCCACGCAGGGTGGGACTTGGGAAGCTCCACGATAGAGTGGTGTGAGGTAGCCATCAATGTACAAAAGTAGGTGCTCAGGACGTTTGCTGAAGTCAGGCTATGCTGGCCCCTGCGTGTGGGCGAGGCAGTGCACTGTGTGCGTGGGTGACAAAGCCCTCCCGATGGGAGCTTCACGTGCACCTCTGGGACTCCGAGGCATAACACACAGGGCCCTCTGTAGCGCCAGTGGGCTGTGTGGTTGGCAGATGGCCTTTTCACCACCCGGTCTGCGTGGACCCACCTGGAATTTGCACCCTTTGGAGGTCATTCATCCTCCTGTGCACAATGCAAATTCAGGAAAGAAAACCTCAGACCAGATGCTCCTCAGTTTTGTTCTCATGAGCAGAAGGAACTCTTGCTCTGAGCAGCCTTGAGGCAGAGACTCGCTGCCGGGGCCTTTGCCTCTGTGTGGCTGACCTTGATGTAGCTTTATGACCCACTGAACCCCAAAGGGCCCCACGGCTGAAACTCCATTATCCATTAGACTGATGATTTTTGGTTTATTTCTAAGCTTCCAGCCTGCCTTCCTTTACTGATACCTCAGATCTGAAACCTTAGTGTTTGGGCGAGGCCTTTGGCCTCCTTGAACTGCTGCCTGACTAGCCCTGGTCTTCATGCCGAAGCACCGCCTGGCCCCTAACTATGATGCAGCCACTCCACAGGGCCACCCTGGGCCAGCCCTACCCAGGACTGCAGCAGAGCTGGCCAGGTTGGCATTTCACATACAGCCCGGCTGTTTCCTCTCCTGACCATCTAGCACAGGTATGGCCCTGGGGATGTGGAGTGCAAGCATGGGGTCACTGATGGTGCCACGGTCGTCTGTGAGCGAGCTCTCCCCCGATGGCCATTCACCAGGAACAACGCAGGAGGCACTGGTGTTCAAAATCTAACTTGTCTTCAAAGAGTATTATATGAAGTCACCCAATTCAGGTTTAGTAGTGACAGTGTTAACCCAAGGGCACCTGGCTGCCTCCAGGGCTGCTAGAATGGGCCTGTGGTTTCACCCTCAGCAGGGGAGGGCGGGGGGCGGGGGCAAGGCTTGGGAACCGTCACCTCTGTCTAGGCACAGTACCTGAATCATCAGCCCAGCTCAGCCAAAGACCATGTTTCCTCCTGAGACCAAGGGCAGCATGCAGGTAGGAGGATCTGGGTGGACCGTGGCATCCATAGCCTCCAGCCTGTCTTACCATGGGAAGTATAGGTGGGCTGACCCTGGATTCAGATGAGCAGCTATCTTCAGGGTCCCGGCACACTCTGAGCAGGCCAATGTGGTACCAAATGGAGTCAGAATAGGAGCTGCTTCTAGCTGAGGCAGCCTTTCATGCTTCGTGTAAAGCGATATCTATTCTCCAAGTTACAAATGCAAATAATCTACACAGATGTGCTTTGATGAGAAGCTAGGTCTGTTACAGACCAGAAACTACAAGTTGTAAGTTCTCATTTTCTTATGTTTTTCTTAGAAAACATTTCTATTTACAGTAAATATAGTTAATATGTAAATAATGTACATATGTATTGATTTCTGGAGTGTTTGTTGTTCAATGTATATATTCCTACAACTTGCATGAAGAAATACCCTACTGATATTAATATCAAAATACCGGTATCTTGATATTTTGTTGCAAAGGGAACAGTAAAATTGGAGGGTGTACGGCTGTCAAAAGTATCGCAAATATTGTGTTCACTAAATAAAAAGGAAATGTATTGTTAAAACAAGATTGTCAAGACTTGGTTCTTTAAAATAGAGGAATGTCAGGTCCAGCTAAATGCTGCCTAGCTTTCCTTGCCCCATCCCTGAGATCTGTGCATCTGGCCTGAGGTGGCCCCTGAGGTGCTGGCTTGAAGAAGTGAGATGTGGCTGTAAGCAGATGGGGAAACAGGAGTAAAAAACAAGACGCAAAATGTTTAATTTGCTGCCATTTATATACTATATAAATTTTACATGCTGTATATTTACAGTGGGGCAAGTGCTTTTTTAATCTTTAAAAAAACAAAGATCAAACTTTAGACATCTCTGAACAACACAAACTGTATAAAGCATACAGATTATTCAGATACAAACTGTATTAAATACAGTCTCCCCACTCCACCTCCTGATGCAGGACCAGTGAATTGTATCACAGTTTGATAGCATATCCGTATTAAAAATAAAATCACAGTATGATTTTTGTCTGTAACTAGAAACTTTGAGGGATCAAGCTGACAACTGAGACTCCAATATCATAGGACAAGAGACACTGTATAAAAAAGTGTTATGTAATAAAAACATACTGTAGGCTTTACAAATAATGTCTGGATTATACATTCATAATGTAATACTCATAACTGGTAAATTGATTGGAATAGTTCCACAAAGTTCAAAAACAGAACCTGTCTATAAAATACATTTTCAAATCCTGAATACAACTAAAATATGAAGCAAATTAGTTTCTAGTATCAGACATTACAGAAAACAGACTGCTCTTGAAAGTCTAGTTCAGAGCTTGTGAATCTTTAAATAAGTCTTTAAATTAAATATGCGCACTGTCAGTTTGAACTTTAATAATCCCATGGTTTCCCAGTTGGTCTTGCACCAGATGTCTAACTTGGAGGAACATTACATGAAATACAAGTAATCAACCTGAGTCTGTAATTAAGCAGCATTTGAGATGTTCTATTCCAGGGCATTATTTTCAATGTGATTTATATACACGGTATTTTACAACGGTCAGCAGTTGTAGAAAGTGTTCATCCATTTGGAATAAGGGCAATTAAGAAAAGGTAAAAACTAAAAAAAAAGTTCTCCATGGTAAAATCTGTACAGTATTTACTAAAGAAGCACCACGCGGTTTGAACAGAGTTATTTTCTATGTTTATAATTTAAGCTGGGTTGGGGATGGCTTCTGTTGAACACGTTGAATCTGAAAGATAAGAGGTGCAGGCTTAAGTCTGGGATGGAGGCTCTTGGGGGCCACGTCGGCCCTTCTTTCTAACACTGTCAGTGAGCCTGAGGCACCTGGGACGCTCTTCCCTGAAATGGTCACTCTGCCTTCCTAGGCGCCACCTGCTGGGCCTGGCTGCACTGGCTCTGCACCCCAGCTGCTGCTGAGCCACCTCACTCCTCACATCCAACTTCCATTTGGGACCATTACAGTTCCTTCCTCAGGCTCAGCTTTCCCTTGAGGATACACTGATAGAGCCTGCTCATTAGCCGAAAATTAAGCTTCTGTGGACAATTCACTTTGAAATTCACTTAAAATCCCCTTGGCTGATTTAACATGACACATTGGGACACAATATCCTTTCAAGGGCACCTCAGCAAGTGTGGGAGATGAAGAGGAATTCCCACCCCTAGGACCACCAATCAGATCTCCATCCTGAAAGACACAGACACAGCCTCGACTTTTGTAAGGCTCTGCTCTGCCCTAAAGCACCCAAACCCGCTTGGGGCAGGGGACCACTGCTAGTCTGGGCCCTGAGCTGGGCTTCATATGCACAGGGAGCGAAGGGCTGAGGAGGCCTGCTGATGCCCCAGGGCCCACACACCTGTCTTCAGAATTACAACCCCTCACCAGGGCCCCTCAGTGCATCTACAGACAGCTACGAAAGGCACAGGCAGGCGGACCACTTACCGTAACTAGGGAATTTTTTGTTTGAGGCCAAGTTTTCAGTCACCTGGAAGGCAAAGGTTAAGGAAGAGATTTTAATAATGGTTTTGCAAACTTTTAGTCTGTGCATGTGCATCAAGTGACTCCAGTGGGTCTCGGCAGTTCAACATCAGCCCCTGGAAATCCATCCTACATGAGCAGCAGCGAGTGCAGGCAAGCACGCAGCTTTGTCCAAACGTCCTACCAAAAATGAGTTCCCAGGATCACAGAGGGCCACCAGTCGGAGGGGAGGACGCTAAAGGCCGTGCCTCCTCAGACCAGGCTGCCCTGGCCCCATCAAACTGCAAAGTGGGCTCCCAGAGGGCAGGACACATCTCAGGCCAAGGAAATGAACCCAACTGGATGCAGCCAGAGGACAAGAGCTAGGAAGAGCAGGGCAGAGGAGCCCATGGGCTAATGGCACAGGGTGTCCATCCTCAGCCAGCACAACAGGGGCCTGGCATGGAGACCACAAAGGCTGCCCTGCAGGGGAGGAAGGGACAGGCACACGCCCTTGGTCTGGATGGGAGACAGACTCACAGGGCTGCCCCTCAGACCCCAGCCCTACTGCAGTGCCTACATGGACAAGGGGACGCTGGCAGACGCCGGTCAGTGCTGGAGCTCACGCTCAGCCTGTGCCCCTGGGGACGAGCCCTCCCTGGGCTGAGCTACTCTGCTTAAATGAAGATTCCAGCAATTCTGGGACACCCTTCAACACGCAGAACAAATCCATCCCCTACTTCATCCTCAAGTGCCACGCACAGAAGAGGTCACCAATCCGCTCCCCAAACTGTTGGGATGTTAACGGGAAGCCAACTTAAAATGTGTGTGATCAGTTGCTCAAAGCTACCCAGAGCAGATGCCGTATCAGCTCCCCTTCAGCCCCCCTTCAGCCAGCTCTCCCTCCCAACAGGACCTCAGTGCCACGTCACCTGGCTCTATTCCCCTTAGGCCCTGGGACCGCACGTCCCTCATTCATGCACTGCCTCCTTACTGGGGGCCCAGGCTCCCCACAGTCCACAACACACACTTCAGCAGGGTCTGGGACACAGTAAGGAACCAGAAGGCCCCACGCACCGAGATGACATCCACATCCCTGCAATGACGTGGGCGCTTCCCTCACAAACATGGATCTTCCGTGTCTAGGGCAGGGCTGGCAAATCTGTCAGTGGCCAGAGGAGAACAACGTTCAGTGCAGTGAGTGGCACTGAAGTGGGGCTGGCCCACATCTGCCGCTGAGATGGGAATTCATGTGGATTCACATGAAACAAAGTAGTTGTCTTGGGACTTTTTAAATCCGTTAAAGCCATTCTGAACTTGCTGGCCACACAAAGACTGGTGCGGGCTGGCTTTAGCCCCAGGCCGCTGACTCTCAGCCATTTTTGGCAAGCTCAGTGCACCTTTAGGGCACTAGAAACAAGTCAGAGTGGAGGTGCTGCCTTCAGTGCAGGAGGAGGGCACAGAGCCAAGAACTTCCAAGGGAAGACAGTCTGCAAACATGAACCCAAGCCACTTTGTGGCCAAGGTGACTCAGGGCCAACAGGAACCAAGGACCCATGGTGCAGGTGGCCTGAAAGCACGGCTGTGGCAGAGGCTAGCCATAAGGTGTCCACTGTCCCAAATCATCAAATTATGACTCCAACTTAGGTCATACTTAGAATGCTTTAAGGATTCAAGAGAATCCTGAATCAGCCAGCCATTGAAAACCCTGTGAGGATCACGATCAGTCGGAGGGTCCCTAAGAACAACAACAATAAAGCATAGACTGCAAAAATATTTCCATACAAGATGCTTTAAAAACAAAAGTTCCTCGCAAGGCAAACTCTCCACACGTAGGCGCCACAGCCATAGTGGTCTGCATGCCACAGGGGTCCGAGCACCCAGGGGTGGCTGGGCAGAGTTCTGTGCAATGCAGGCCTTCAATAGGGGCCAGGGGCCAGGGACCAAAGCCAGCCAGGCATGGCACCGCCAAGTAACCTAGACACGGCTCTATGGGCCAAGGCTGGTGAGAGGCAGCCCCAACCTGGGGTTTCACATTTCCTCGCACACCCTCCATGACCCTCGGGGTCTCCCTCCCTGTGCTAACCACCTTTCCCAAAGCAACTTACTGGAAGAGTCTCTACGGTCGCAATTCCCAGGCACTCTGCTTACCCTGGCCATACTCGGACACATGGCACCTATCGGCTCTGCTTTCCATCCGTAAATGCTGTGTTTTCTCCCGGAAAGGGCCAGCGCCTTCCAGTGGCAGGCCATCGGCCAGCATGAAGCCACCCTCGGTTCTTCGGAAATGGCCCACGGCCTCGTAGCTTGCAGTCTTTGCTAGGTAGAGTTCTGCATCTTTCACAAAGTCCTCCGATTTCCTCGAACGCCTCTTCTTTTTCTTCTTCTTTTTCCGGTGTCTGTGGAGGTCAGCCTCGGAGTACGCCACGGAAAGGTCCGAGTCCTGCTGGTGCCTGGAAAAGTGGCAGCTGGAGTTCAGGCATCTGGGGCAGGCCCGGCACTGGGCTTCATACCACTTGTTGAGAACACTGACCGGGCCCACACAGGTAAAAAGCCATTCTCTGGTGGTTTGCTGGGTGGCCACGCCTACGATCCCAGCACTTGAAAGGTGGAGGCAGGAGGATCGTGAACTCCAGGACAACCTGCGCTATATAGCAAGATTCCCACCTCAAAAACCAAGAGCAGAGGGTGCAGCTCAGTGGTAGAGTGCTTGCCTAGCATGTGTGAGGCCCTGGCTTCCATTCCATGCTCAGTACCACCAAAAAAAAAAAAAGAAAGTTTTCACTGGAATAATGTTTGAATCCTGGAGTCATAAACTCACCAAGTTCAGCTCCACCTCCTCCCACCTCCCTGCCTATGGCTGCCCTCATGGGCTGCAGTTGGCAGCCAGGACGCCTAGGGAGGCCCTGGCCAAATGTTCCTGACACCAATGGCTGGAGGAGAAAACCAGCATTCTGCCCTGTGTCTCAGGCACAGAGGACAGAGGCTTATGAGGCCCCTTTGCCCCAAGTAATCTCTGCCTATTTACATGCAGCTTTGGTGCTCTTCTCCCATGGCTTTCATATCAGCAGAAGCCAAAGAAAACACAGCAGTGCTGTTCCTTCTTTCTTACCTCACCACTGGAGAGTGTGTGTAAGACAATCGCCAATTTGTCGTTGTTAGGTGCCTTGAGTTGGGTCCAACTCATAGCAACCCTCACAGGGTTTTCATTGGCTGATTGTTTCGGGGTTGCTTTGGGAGTGGATTGCCAGGCCCTTCTCCCGTTTTTGTGGTGCTGGGGATCAAACCCAGGTCCCCAGTGAGTGCAGAACAGATGGCACTACCAACTTAGCTAAACCCCAGCCCCACTGGCCAATTTAGCCTCTTAAAAATACAAAAACATTTACATTTCATGGCCAGAAACAGAAAAATAAGAACCCTGATGCCCCTCAGAGCCAGACTCTGGGCAGGTGGACAAACAGCAGAAAGGCCATGGCCTCCCACTTTCCACCCGCTTCGCAGTCACTGAATTGGGGAAAGAAAGCAACAGCTACATCTTGCAAACACCAGTCTGAAAAGTGGGGGCTCCCAAGTATGTCCACAACCCCGTCCTCTCTCTAGAAACGCCCAAGCACGGACCCAGCGATATTTTGGAGCCCGTGGCTGCCACGCCTTTCCCGCCACGCCTCACCTGCCCTCGCGCTCCCGGTGTTTGTCTTTGGACTTCTTCTTCTTCTTGGACTTCTTGTGCTTCTTGGCCCTGGGCTCGTCCCGCGGCTCCCGCGGCAGGCTCCGGTGGGCTCGCTTGGCCGGGTGGCCCTCGGCATCCTCAGGGCTCTCGTACCGCCGTTTGCGGGCCTTGGCGCTCTCGTGCTCGCGGAAGCGCTCGGCCAGGCTGCAGGTGCTGTCCAGGCCGGCCTTCTCAGGGTGCCTCTCCGGGTGCGGGGCTGGCGGGCCATGGAAGCGGTGCCGCTCCCGCGCGCGGCCCGTCGGCTCCCAGGCCGGGCGGCCCCAGTAGCCGTCCTTGGGCGGCCGCGCGGGCTGGGGCCGCCAGTCTCGGGTGTCGCGGGGTGTGTAGGGCGCGTACCTGTCGCGGTAGTACCTGCAGCGGTCCCAGCGCGGCCGCTCGGGCCCCGGGCGCTCACGGGCCCAGGCGCGCTCGCCGTCTGCGGGGTGTGGCCGCCCCCAGTCCATCTCCGGCACCGGCGCGCGGCTGTGCGAACGCTGGCGGCCGCCATGACCCAGCGAGCGCCGCTCCCCGGGGCTGCCCCGCGCCTGGCTCCCGCCGGGCTCAGCCGTGCGCACGTGGCCGTGCGAGCGCCGCTTGCGCCGGTGCCGGTCCTCGGGGCGGCTGCGGCCAGCGCGCGCGGGCTCCGCACTGGACGAGCGCGAGCGGCGGTGGCGGTAGTGGCCGCGGTCTACCCTCCGCGGGCCACCCGGCTTCTCCCGGGCAGGCGCAGCATCCGGGGCCTGCGGGGCCGCCCTGCCATTGCCGTCGCCGCCCTCGCTGTAGGCCGGGGCCGGGCCCGGGGCGCCCATGGTCCTGTCGGTCCTGTCGGGCTGGGCGGACGGCGGCGCGGTGGCGGCGGCTCTGCAGGGCTCGGCCGCGGCCTCGGCCAGGTCTCTTTCTCTGTCCCGGCCCGCGTGGACCAGGCGCTTCTGCTCGCTCCCCGCCTCCGCGCTCGGTGGCTCCGCAGCCTCCACCGGCACTGGGGCCTGCGGGCTCGCGGGCTGCGGTCCCCCTGCCTCAGGGGCCGCGGCGCCAGGCTCCGGGGCACGCAGTTCGGAAAGTTCGGGGAGCTCGGCGGGGCTGGCGGCCTCACAGGGTCTGGCATCCGGCGCGGGGGCCACAGGGTTTGCGGGGTCCACAGGGCCGCCGTCAGGCAGGGCTGCTGTGGTGGCGACGCTGCTGGACTCCGGCGGCGGCGCCTTCGGGAAGCGGCTGCTCCGGCTTGGGCTCGTGGCGGCATCCGCAGGCTCCGGGGCGGCGGCGCCGAGCTCCGCAGAGTCCTCAGGAGGCTCCTCGGCGACGCCGGGCGGGCTGCGGGGGAAGCAGAGCAGTGTCAGCTCACGGGACCCGGCCCTCACTCCGCGTCTCACCGTGCGCCCGGCTCTCCCCACCACCTGCAGCCCTGCCCGCCTCCTGTTTTCCGTTATTATTATTATTTTTTGTTACTTCTGAGACAGGGTCTCACTAAGCAGCCCACACTTCTCCCGAATTCATGCGGATCCTCCTGCCTTAGACTCCCAAGGGATGGGATCACAAGTTCGTCTGTAACTCTTAAGTGTAGCAGGGTAGGGTGGCTCACACCTGTCACCCCAACGACTTGGGAGGCTGAGACAGTAGGTTTGGAAGTTAGAGGCCAGAGGTGGCCTGCGCAACTTAGATCCTGTCTCAAAAACTAAAAAATCAAGGGCAGAGCGCTTGCAAAGCATGTGTAAGTCCCTGGGTTCAGTCCCCTTATACCTAAAAAAAAAAAAAAAAGTATAAACAAAAAAATCCAAATGGCAATGGGCCACTCACTTTTCTAGATCTTGCTCTTTCTCTTGGAGCCTCAGAGGCAGTGCAGCCACCTCCAAACACAGTCGGCAGCCCCTGAGGTACAGAAAATCCAGGACTCGCTGAGGCCTTAGGAAACAATGTGTAGGAAATTCCCACTGCCCGGCACAGCTAGAGCACCTCTGACAGCTTCAAGGAACAATGAGATGCCTGTGGTGGGCTCCCTGACTTAGAGAGGAGGTGACATGGCGTGGACAAGGCTCTCTGGTGAGCACACAGCAGCACACAGGGCCTGGAATAATCCCCACCCGCATTAAACATGAGGACTCTAAACTGGACCAGGAAAGAAACAGGAAAAGGCTGCTGTCTTTACCGTAGCTGGGAAGGAGGTCTCCTGCCCGTGGGACCTGCTGCCCTCGGCTGTAACGGTCAGTCTCACTAACCTGGGCTCTGAGAGTCACCCCCCTGGCAGAGCCCTCATGCTCTCATGCCCCACGCCCACCTGAGGTCCAGTTTTCACAGAACCACCTTTTCCAGGAATCTACTGCATAAATAAGAGATGGGCATGGCCTGATGTGGTCAGAACTTCACCAGAAGTTGCTCCCCAGGAGAGCACAAACCTATGACCTCGGTTCAGGGAGCACTCTGTCCCCTGAGGGAAAGCATTTCAAACGCCTGCCTTCTGACTCCTGAGATACACCAAAGGTCAACAGATGGATCTTTCAAATCTGAGGGTGGGGCCAGGGCTATATTCTGTATGACATTAATTTCAGATTCCTAGAGGCGCCCTTACAAAAACGTTTGCTCTGTCAGAGAGTTGAGAACACCTGCCCTATGACCCCAGCACAGCCTCACGACCTTGCTCATCATTAAAAAGATGAAATGAGACCACACTTGACATCAAATCCTAAAGTGTGTTGGTAACACATGAGGACTGCAAGGCAAAGGCCAGCCTGGGCTACCCAGAGACCGTGTCTCAACAACCAAAAGGAAAAACAACTGTGCCAGTAACACGGCTAGCCAGAAGGGAGGTGCCATGGGAGAAGAAAGTGTCAGCCTGAGTGTACCCAGGTATCACGATCAGCATTTCCTCAGACTATGCTGCTTCTTACCCACTAAAAGACAGATTAACAGATCTTATAGATTTACTCTCATCATTCTAGGGCTCAAGTGTTCATTATTAGACTTCTACAGAGTTGAAATACTGACACCCACAGGCACTACTGGACTGTGCTATGAAGTTCACTTCCTCCAAATTCATCCTTGTTTTACCTTGTTTCATCTGCCGAGCCTTTTACTTTGTTGCTAAGTTTGAAGGTCTCTAAGATTTTGTCTTCTGGGAGAGAAGGCAAAGGAGCAGGCATCAACTATAATAAAAAACAAAAGATTTTCAACGCTGGCTGCCAGGGCCATGCTTACTGAGATCCAGCACAGTGAAGGGCCACAGATGCAGGCAAGGCCAAGCCCCCACCATCCCCTGCTCACCTTTCCAGGAAGACCATTTGCTTTGGAAAAGGGATTCTCTGAGTGTAGCGTGGGCTGAGCTTGGCAACCGGCACCGTCGAATGACAGGCCATTTTCTTTCGGGTCATTGTCTACACTATTAGCACCATTTAGCATGACAGGTTCTTGAAGCTCGAGCTGAGAGGCCTCACCGTCTCCGGCTTCTTGGCCCGCAGCATGAACGCTGGCTGCAGCGCCCAGGCCGTTCTCCTTGGCCAGGCCCTTTGACTCCTCATCAGACTCTTCGGAGGACTCAGCGCCATAGGGGACCAGCACGCTGGAGCTCAGCTTGGACTTGCCGTTCATCACTGGCTGAGAACAGGCTTCGCTTGGGGAGATGGGTTTTGCTACTTTACTAGAGACTGACATCGTAGATACATTCGAGGTAGACTGTATTGCAGAAGAGTTGGTAATGGTAGAGGAGGGAACAGGCTTGGTAGGGGCCTCCAAAGAATTGCTGTGAAGGTTAGGCTGAGACTGGCCTTGGCGAACAGGCAACTTGTTGTGAATACTGATGGTGATTTTTTGTTTCTTGGGGTGTTCTGGAATAACTGAGGGCCTGTTCACGGACCAGTTTTGAACAGACGTGGACGCGTTTACAGGACTCGCCCTGGGGTTTCCGTTAGGACTCGACATGGAGCTGCTTGGTGTGTCTTTCAGTGGCCCAGTCCCGTTCAAGTGAGGTGGATTCTGGAAGGAAGGAAACCACATCCGGGTCAGCACTGCAGACACAGGGTCCACTCAGGCTGGGGGCCCTTCCCCTCTTGGCCTTGCTGTGACTGACAGGTTTCATATGTCTAGAGACACCCCTCTGCCTTCATCCGCTCCGACCCACATACACCCACTACAGGCCCTAGTCCTCCAGCAGTCAGTCAACCAACAGGACGAATAGATGTGCCAGGACCAACCCCAGACCAAGTTCTCTCTGCTCTGAATCTGACAGAAATCTCCAGCCCTTTGGGCATGGAGTCCCATGTGCTCTCCTGGGCTGAGTTCCTCAGGAGGCCACCACTGTGTAGGCAGAAGGAAGAGCCAAGAAGCAGGACTCACCACCTTCGAGGTCTCAGACCCAGCTGTGTGGTGCTGTGGCCAAGCCCATGGTGGGCCTGTGAAGGCCGCTTTATAGATAAGTGGCTTTGCGCCTTCATAGTGTTTTCTTAAATACCTGAATCAGTTGCTGTCTAACACTGGAAGGCGTCCTAGTAAAACTCAGCTGAACAAATCACTCCTGAAGCCTCCGTGACTACCGCCCCTTGCCAGGGCCGTGGGCTCTGTGTGCCAGCCCAGTGTCCCTCTGAAGCAGAACCACTTCAGAAGCTGCTGCCTCCCGGCTCACAAAGACATTCAGTTCAAATTCTGCCTGCTGTCCATTTAAAAAAAGCAAGCTGACAATCTGAGAACGCCATCACTCTCAACTGAACATCTGAAAACCCTCCAGTCCCAGTCACGCGGCTGCCAACGGTTCCTGTGGTATCTGGCATACTGGGCCCTACTCTGCACACCATTCCGGGGGACCCTAGCCCATGGCTTGTCCTACCAATAGGACCATGGGGAGTATGGGCACAGCCAGGTGGACAGTAGCGGGGAACACCACATTCCTGAAATGGCCACGTGGACATGATAAAAGTGTCATCATAAAGGGGTCCCTCTCCCAGGGTCCAACATTAATTGGAAGGACACGGTGGCAGCTAACACTAAACACACACCAGACTGACCTCGGGACTGCTGTTCGTGCTGAGGCTTGCGGAAAGGGCTGGAAAGAATAAACTTCTCTCTCGAGAAATCCCGCTGTACGTGAGGACGTGGCTGCTACAGCAATGGGACTTGAAGGGCTCGGCGCACCATTTAAACACACACAGGTGTGGCTGTCCACCAAGGACATGTTACCTTCATCATGTGAGAGGGAAGCTGTGGTCCAATAAACCCGGGCGCAGCCTGCTTGTTGGTGACAACCCGCTGACTGATCACCGGGCGTGGAGAGGACTGGCCAGGGCTGTGGGTGGAATGAGTAAGTTCGCCTCCGTTTTTCACATCGTGGGACCTAGGGAGAGGGAGTGATATGCTTTAGGGTCATGAAAAACATCTCATTTACAAGTTCTACAGCACCTTGCACCTCAGACAGGAACTGATGAGAGGAAAAGTGCGCACCTGTCTCCTGCACACTCATTCAGGTTCAGTTGAGTGTCAGGTGCAGAGAAATGAAGCACTGCTGCTTAAACTGTGCATCCCCAGGATGCTGTTCTTGGACAGCGGTTTTTCTTTTCTATTTATGTTTCTTAAAATCAGAAATGTGTACTATTATGGAAAATCTATAATGTCCACAAAAGTTAAGGAAGAGAACACTGACCCTCATCTTGCCAACTTCAGAGGCAGCTACCATGTGGTTCACTGGATTATCCCCTAGGCTTTCGCCCATACTGTTCTTTGTAACATTAGTACTGAGTATTTCAAACCACTTTCCCTCTATATACATTACTTCCCCAGAGCATGTAAAAAAAAAAAAAAAAATAGGCCTCATAAAAACCACTCTTAGCAGGCTGACCATGAGTGTGAGGCCAGCCTGAGCAACACAAAGAGAACCCCATCTCAAAAAAACCCCATCTGTGTGTGTGTGTGTGTGTGTGTGTTAGTTACTGGTAACTGAACGTGGGGTCTTGTGCATGGTAGGCCAGATCTCTACCACCAAGCCACACCCCCAACCCCTTTTTCGAGACAGGGTCTCACTAAGTCACATAAGCTGCCTCTAGCCTCCAACTCATGATCCTCCTGCCCCAGCCTCCTGAGTGACTGGGATTTCAGGCTTACACCACAGTACCTATCTAAAAATCACTCTAACCAGTTGCATAATATTTTAACATATGGATGTCATCCTGCCATTGTTGGACACTTTAGGATATTAATCTTCAGCTATTAAAAAGGGACAGCTTGAGGGCTGAAGATATGCTTGCCCAGCAGGTTCAAGGCCCTGGGTTCCATCCCCAGCACTATTTAAAAAGGGAGGGACATACTGAGACATACATCACAACTGGTGAGTCGGAGAGGGCAGCTACAAGACAGACCTGGGAACTGGTGCTGGGACTGGCCCAGGACAGTGCCAAAGGCCAGCCTGTGCAGAGTGAGGGGGGGTGCCAGCTGTGTGCATACAGGGTGCTCAGAGGCCCCTTCCCATGGCCTCCTCCCACTGCCTCCATGGACACCAGCAGCATGTACCCCCTTAGCTGCCACCCGTCCCTCTCTCTGCACCCTTCAGCGCTGAGCTGCCAGAGGCTGGAAGCTGCAGCAGATGCCTAGCCTGTACTCAGAAACCACCTCCTTGCTCTCCAGGCACTTGGCCATTTGTCTTTACACTGCTATTTCAAAAACGTTGCTCAGAATGGACTTGGAGTATGTTGATGAGAGGAACAGAAACAACTGACCTAAGAGAAAAGCTGACAGTTTGTTTTCATAACCATACCTGATATAGAAGAGCACGTAAGCTTGTTGGCTGAGGACCGATCTAATATCGCTGGTGGACACAATGGAGTCGTTCATTTGATACCAGAGGCCATTGCTAGCCTGGGAAAGACAGCCAGGGAGAGAGAGGTTAGATTTAGTCAACTTAACAAGAAACACAGTCAACAGATATGTAAGAAAAATAGGCATTCACATTTTAACTGTGAAAGTTCCTCCTTTCATCCCCAAGAATGCCAGGACTGTCTTATACAATGCATACCATTATCAGCAAAACCCACACAGCTTACTTTGATGTAGCAGAAGTAATGGCCAGCATGGCAATTAAAACCAGTGTGCACCAGCACTGCATATAAAACATAAATAATTGGTTCTCCATTGGGTTGAGACATGTACGGCCGAATATCAAGGTACTCAGGGTATTTTACATCCTAAACAGAAATGGAAAGAGGAGAAAGAAACATCACTTCTGAAGGCACTTCTAAAGGCATCCCACACATGCAGGTACAGGGTCACTGGGGTGTCCTAGATGAAGAACCCCAGGGCACTGCACTCTGTGATGTTCCACCAGAAACCCAATGGATTTAACTACCTGTTAAAGGACAAATGAGCCCAAGTGTATATGGGGCCATCTCATTGTCTTTTTTTATTTCCCTAAACAAGCAGTGATCCACATTAAGTGAATTCTTCAAATTCATCAAAGGAGACAGGGACAGAAGGACAATCCTGGATATTAATCACTGATTTTAAATGACTCAGGAATGTTTTATTTTTCTTGCATGCTACTGAATTTTTGGCCACTTTTAAGACCTTCCTTAGTGGAAAGAAAATGGGGAAATTCAATGTACGGCAAAAAAATAAAGAAAGAAAGAAAGAAAGAAAAAGAAAAAAAGAAAAAAAGTCAAATCAAGTCAAGTCCAGAAACAAACAAGAAAATGAACTCTGATGAAAGGAGTGAGGAGAACTAGCAGGGAAGTCCTCTTTGGCTTTCAAATGATACAAGCTCTCCCTTTACCCCTTCCTTTCCATGGACACTAAAGAACTGCCTACAAAGCCCAACTGCAGGTAACAGTTATCAACCTGATCACTCAAAAGTCTAGTCCGCTGAAGGACACAGAGAGAACACAGACATTCAGAAGCTCAATTCTTTGACCTTTTATCTCCTGCTACCAAATGCTGGAAGAATTTAGAAAATTGACCAATAAAACTGTTCAATTAGATCATTGATAGCCATTAGTAGTTACTGACACATAAGCCTTGCAAGCCTACACACACAACATCATTATCATCTACATACCTTAGCGATTTTTCCACCAGTGAAGTTTGCAAAGCGCTTCAGAGAAAGGGTAAGGACATTAGAGGATCTATGTATAGTGAACCTCTTTGAAGCTGGAACCATCTTTTTACACCTTGAAATACACAGAAAGGATTATAAAGGTTAATATGTATATTCTGTGGGGTTTTAGTTTTCCCCTAAAACATCCTGAATTTAGATTCCAAAATAAGGATACCAGGTGAGAAATGGAAAGTACTAAGATTACAAATTCCAAGGAAGACTGGAGGAGGTGGCTCAGTGGGAGAGCACTTGCCTAGCATTAACAAGGCCCTGAGTTCAATCCTTGATACCACATAATAAATAAATAAATACCAGGAGAAACAGCCTAATAGTGTGAATGGAAAGAAAGGTAGGCCAGGAGTGGTGACATATGCCTTTAATACCAGCACTCGGGAGGCTGAGACAGCATGATCACGAGTTCAAGGCCAGGCTGGCCTAAATAGGGAGACTTCCTCTCAAAACACAGGAAAAAAAAAAAAAAAAAAAAAAATTAGGACCATTCTGAAAGACCAGGCTACATACATTAAATAGCTTAACTTAGGCTAGAGATCTAGCTCAGTGGTGTAGCACTTGCCTGGCATGCGTGAGGCCCTGGGATCAACCCCCAGAGCCCCCACTCCCCCCCAAAATTCAAAAACACTGAAAAGCCAATGGATTTCTAGGCTGGTATAATTCTCTGAAAGCAAAGCCCTGTCAAGATACAAAAGGAAGAAAAATAAAGATGAGCAGTGTCTACAGAGTTTAAAACAGGAGAAATCCCTAGGGTCTTGGAGAGAAAGAGGGAGCCTCCCTCCCCCGAGAATGAATATTTGATAACGCAAAATTACCCACACATCGTTGACTGTGAAGTAGAGATTTACTACAGCGTGACACAGGGCCTTGGAAAGCAGCCCCACCTGACTGCCTGGGGAAATGCAGGGCAGAACCATCCCACACAGACACTGCCCACACCCTGGGTCCCCACCACCTTCAGGGAGAGGGGCCCCACCCCATCTCAACCTCAGACACTGCAGGACAATTGTGTCCTCTTACGCTGTGCTGCCCTGGGAGGCTGCGCCAACATGGGCGCGTGAGGGACCTTGCTTCCCTCTCTCCCACCCAGGTGCCCGCCTCCCATAGGGGCAGAGCTGCCCATCTGGAAAGAGCAGAGGCACCAGGTGTGGCCTGCTCAGGCCTGTGGAGGATGGAGGCCAGCGCTTCCCCAGTGGCCTCAGAAGCTGAAGCAGCCCAAAGGCTTGGACGCATCTTCCCCCTTCACACCAAGTCCCCCTGCCCCTGGCGGCTGGGGCAGAGGTGCCTCCTCGTACTTGCTGCACTTGTAGGAGTTCTCCCCATCCAGCTGTTCTGGCTTTACAAATTGCTCCAACGCTTTGTTAACACTCTGAGCAGCCTGGGAGGAAAAGGCAGAAACCACCCGTCATGTGCGAACAGAGAGAAACAGAGAGAGACAGAGTGCGCACACCTGAGCAAGAGACTCAGCAAGTCAAACGAGAATATTTTAAGTAAAGCTTTTTTCTTTGTGGTGCTGTGTTTTTATTTATTTACATCCTAGGTTATCCCCCTCCATTAAAAAGCAAGCAGATTAAAGTCACCAAAAGTATGTAGAGGGGTTGCTCACTACAGTTTTACTTATAATAGCATAAAAGTGAAGCCAGCAAGGGAGATGGGACACACAATGGACAACTGCCTGAAGAGAAAGGTCTCCATGCAGAATCAAATGACAAGAGCAAGTGGACAGCACACTAAGGCATAAAGCCATTAAAAAAAAAAAAAGGGAAATATTCTACTCCAGCACAGTGCATATCAAACTACTGGAAGGATTTACTCTGAGGGATAGGTTTTTACATATATCTGCAAAGTGTCTCTTTTCTGTCACAAGCACATACATCTGTAATCAAACAAAACAAAACAAAACAAAACAAAAAAACTAAAGAATAAAAATTAAATAAAAGTTTAGAAAACGCAATAGGCAAAACAGTTTCTAAAGAAGATTAACCACCTACATTTGGCTAATATAAGCATCAAGTAAAAGGTTAAAGGGTAATAAAAATATTTTAAATTTAAACACCAAAATTATTAGCCAATTTACCTTTATCTCCAATGTTATATCAAGGTATGGATCAAAAGTATCTGAAACGCCCTTGCAATTTAAACATTTGACTGAAATAAAGAAAACACAAAAGATAAGTGAAGTGTAATCATGGCAGTACTAACTACTGAAATGACAGACTACAAATGCTATTTCAAAATAAAAGCTTCAAACAGTATCATTTTTCTTCTAGTACACTGGACAAAAAAAATTTAAGTTAATCTTATAGTGTGAGTCAAAAATGTCATGAATTTTGTCCCCCCCCCCACACTATTAGTGGGACTATAAACTGGTAGTGGAATGACAATAGGACAGTATTAAAATTTAAAATATGCCTTATGATCCAGAAATTCTAATACTATATACTTTTACACAGACACAAAAGCATGTTTACGTGGATATTCAGTGAAGCACTGAAGTAAAACAATAACAAAATAGAAACCTATATATCTACCAATAGGGAATAAAATAAATGGGACACGACTACAACTACGAAAAGACTTTGTTAGACCTATGTGTGCAGATACATAAAAAGATTTCTGACATTAAGAGAAAAATGTATGCTTCTGGTTTGCTCATGTGTAAGAAATGACTGGAAGGATAAACTGCAAATTGGCACAGGGGCTGCCTTTGGGCAGGGGTGGTGGTCTATGCAGCCCTAGAGATCATTGTTAGCCCCTTCCTACTATTTGCATTTTTAAAATCACATGCATGTATCATTTAATCAACTTTCAAACGAAGTTTACCTCTAGATCTTAGGTATCCTCCAAATATCTGACAAACAAGAGTGGTGGCCTGGGTGTGTCTGTCTAATCTGAAAAACAGTGACATAAGAGAATTATGCAAAAATTATGGGTGCTATGACCAGATTTTAAAAGTATGTGTGTTTATAAACAATATAAACCCCCACATATCTGTCAGCTTGCTGTGTTGCTGTGATACTGAAAGCTATGCCACCCATGGTATTTTAGATGCCAGCAGGGCCACCCATGGTAGATAGGTTTTAGCTGAGCTTCCAGATTAAGACAGACTAGGGAGAAGGATCCGGCAGCCCACTCCCTGTAGGGCACTGCCTAGAGAGGCAGTTTGCCCTGGGGCCTCTCTAGGCCCACTTGGAGGTCTAAGGCTTGTTTCCCAGGCAGTAACCTTTGCCCTACATCTGGGAACCCCTGGGCGGCGAGCTTCTAAAGATGGCACTGGCATCCAATCCCTTTCCTCCGACCCCTTGACACCAACTGGCTGTTTCCAAACCACCAAACGGCTCCTGATTGGACCATTCAGACACCACCCCTGATTGGTCCTTTTATAAACCCAAATTTGCATAAAACCCCTGATTGGCCAAGACCTATCTGGGGTGACCGCCTCTGATTGGTCCCTGGCTAGCCCCTGGAGAGGATGTAAGGGTGGTACATGGAGCAGTCGGGGTCCATTCCATTCACCGGGACAGACATAAAGAGCTGTTAGAGCAGAGTACTTGGAGTTGGCATCTTCACTGGGAAGAAAGAAGCAAGGAGCCGTCATGGGCATAAACCTCTGAGCCTGCCTTTCTCAAGGTTTCTCAGAGTAGCCGTTGGCATAAGCCTCCTTTCCAGGTGGTGAGGTTCTCCGGTGCTCAGCTCCCCCTCACCAGATGGCGGGTCTTTGGCGGCTGGTTCCCGCTCATGGCTGGCCGGAGCTAGTCCAGCAGCAGGGCAATGCCCCACAACTCCCAAAACAATCAACCATTGAAAACCCTACGAATAGCAGAGAAGCACTGTCAAATACAGTGCCAGAAGATGAGCCCCTCCAGTTTGGAAGGAATTCAAGATGCCTGAGGAAGAGTTGCCTCCTCAAAGTAGAGTCCACCTTAATGATAGGAATGGACTGAAGCCCCTGGGACCTTCATTTGCTGATGTGGCACAACTCAAAATGAGAAGAAAGAGCAGCTACAACATGGGCTCAAATGTAAAAAAGATCATGTGTATGGCACAGCATCAGGGAGTGTTTCATTCTGTTATACATAGAGTCACTATGAGTTGGATGGCACCTAACAGCGACAAAATGTTTAGAAAAGAATTCACAGAGGAGAACCACAAAACAAAGACATCCATATGTGTGGCAGCTGGAGACCACCCCTGCCGGACAGAACACAGTGAGGCCTTGGTGAAGAGGAAGGCAGGAACTATATCAGGAAGGACTTTGAAATCAAGGCAGGTATTTAGCCCTGCAGCAAAGACGCAAGAGGAAGACACCCTCAGCAAGCTTGTGGCCCTGTGCAAGAGGAGTAATTTGAAGAGGAAGGGAGAGCACAGTGCTGTTCCCTGTTCTGAGCCTGTGGTCATCCAGACAGGTGAAGGCCTGGACAAGGCACTCAGAATGCAAAGGGAGATGGTCCAGGTATGGGGTCCAGTGGGTGGATTAGGAATGTTATCCAACTGTCTCCCCAGTCTCCCTTTTCCAGCCTACGTTTAGGTTTTAGGAAGAAGCTGTAAGTATTCATAAAGGCAAGGGCAACAACCGCAGATTTCTGAGGCCTGAGGTCAACCAAGAAAATGTCAGGCACAACTAGAAAGGACCAGCAGTTTTAGATCTGCCAAGGTATGCAGATACCCAGAAATGAAATAGTAGCAAGGCCAACATTCACTTCCTAATGTCTATAAATAAACAAACTCAAACTGTTATAGTAAACATAGCTTTTTAGAATTTAGTCATTCTAAAATAATGCAAATCAGCTGGGGAAGGAAGGCAGTGCCAAGGCAAAAGGTAAAGCAAACAGACCTGTGTACTTTCAACATTAAAAGCAAGAGACTGAGTTCTGCTAAGTCAGAGATGCAAAGTGAAGAAAGGCCAGAACTTCTGTTGTACTTACTTATTGCTGCCATTCAAGCATGCTTTTTGCATAGCATCAACAGTGTACTGAAGGAATTCATGGGCATCTTCTTGGTTTCCAAAACGGAAGTGCCTAGCTATACCTATAAAATTTAAGATAAAGCTTTATTAAAGTATTACATACCTAGGCTATATTCAGAAAAGTTACATCTTGTAGTATGTTGATTAGAAAACCTTCAAATAATTATTCAGTGAGGAAACAACACTAACACAAGCTGCCCCAGAACAGCCAGGATTGTGCGCCTTCACTAAGAGCGCATGGGGGACTGCAATTTCTAAGACTCCAGCAGGTGGCCACAGAATGACTCTGTGTTTTCAAGTTAATAAAATTGTACTTGAACCAAAGTTAACATTGGCTATGTTGCCTGCAGCCATAGCCCTGTGGCATCCGATCCTGTCAGATCTCGGAAGCGAAGCAGGGTCGGGGCCTGGTTAGTACTTGGATGGGAGACCGCCTGGGAACACCAGATACTGTAGGCTTGGGAAAAGGACCTGGCAACCCCCTCCCAATCAATCTGCCATTGAAAACCCTATGAACAGCAGAGAAGCACTGACAATAGTGTTTCACCTGTTGTACATAGGGTCACTATGAGTCGGATACTGACTTGACGGCACCTAACAACAACAACAAGGTTGCCTTAAAAATTTACACAAAATGTTATGTCTATGTATACATTTCAAATATTAGATGTTAGATCTCCTTAAGAGAACCCATGCAAAACATAAATAACCACCCTATCTCAATTCTATCTCAATGACCAACAGAACAAATGATATTCTCAGTTGCATAATAACAGTTCAGTCTTATTTCTAAATGACTAAGCTGTTGCTAAATTATTTTTTAAAATCATAAATAAAAATCTAGCACAAATGTACAGATACCATTAGACATACATTGAATTTTATGTGTATGAATGTGTATAAACATACACTAAACTGAATTTCATGAAATTGCCAATATTCCACCAATTTTGACCCATAACAATGGCAATGCCATGAATCAACAATATATGTATATTTATGTATATATGTATATACACACAGAGCAATAACATTTTATTTTATTTTATTATTAATTTTTGTGTGTGTGTGGTACTGGCGGTTGATCCCAGGGCCTCGTGCGTGCATGCTTTGTAAGTGCTGGACCACTGAGCTGCACCCCCAGCCCTTTTTTTTTTTTTTTTTTAAACTTTCTGAGACAGGGTATCCTTAAGTTACGCAGACTTCCTCTGGTCTCGAACTTGCGATCCTCCTGGCTCTGCGTCCCAAGCCGCTGGGATTACAGGAGTGCACCACCACGCCCAGCTACAATAACATTTTATTAAAGACTGGAGTGCTGGGCATGGTGGCACATGCCTGTAATCCCAGCGGTTCAGGGAGGCGGAGGCAGGAGGATTGCAAGTTTAAGACCAGAGGCAGTCTCTATAACTTAGCAAAACCTTGTCTCAAAAAGTAAAAAAATGGGCTGAGGGTGCAGTTCAGTGGTCCAGCACTTGCAGAGCATGCAAGAGCAAGGCCCTGGGTTCAACTCCTAGTACCACAAAAAAAAAAGAAAAGACTGGAGTTAAAAATATTATTCATGCCTACCATATATATGTGTAAAAACAAATGAATGTATAAACATTCAAGACCTGCCCTGGCTAAAATTTTGCCAGGATCCAATATTTTAAACATTTTTGCAATGTCTGCTCTGGCCTTCTCAATAATGCCAAGGGACAATTTAATCTTTAATCTTCAGCAGGTTTTTAGGCAAAAAGCTAATCACTTGCCACTGTATAATTATATAATCCTATCATTACCCAGCTAGATACCCAATTAAAAGTTATTAGTTTTTTAAAAATTATATGCATTTTTTATTACAATTCAATTAAAATGTTAAAGTTTATCACAAAAAGCACATAGAAAGTGCATAAGAGAGCCGGGCACAGTGGCGCACACCTGTAATCCCAGCGCCTCGGGAGGCGGAGGCAGGAGGATCACAAGTTCGAGACCAGAGGCAGTCTGCGTAACTTAGTGAGACCCTGTCTCAAAAAGTAAAAAAATGGGCTGGGGGTGCAGCTCAGTGGTCCAGCACTTGCAGAGTATGCAAGCGCGCATACTATGCAAGCACGAGACTCTGGGTTCAACTCCCAGTACCACAAGAAAAAAAAAAAAGGGCATAAGAAAATTTCATGTAACCTACTTACAATTTGAAAAGAAAATTTTGTGCATGAATTTGCCAAGTTGTAGGTATCCATTTTTCTTTAGGAGTATAACTACCTTTACTTTGATAGTTCCTGGCTCTATACATAATGTAACATTCATTCATCCCTAAAACCATTAAATACTACTTAAATAGCTGGGCACAGTGGTACACACCTGTCATCTCAGCTATGCAGGAGGATGACACAAGAGGATCTCGAGTTTGAGGCCAGAGGCAGCCTGTGTAACTTAGCGAGACCCTATCTCTAAATTAAAAAGGGGCTGGGGCTGGGGCTCGGTGACAGAGCACTTGCCTAGCATCTGTGAGGCCCTGGGTTCAACCCCCTAGTACTGAAAAACAAACAGACAAACAAAAAACTAATTAAATCTGTAGGACAATACTGAAGTTAGTATTGCTTGGCCCAGGAACATAACTATCTGATAAAAAGCCACTGTAAAACTTATAGTTTCATTAACAAATTGAGTTATAAGCAATTCAAAATTTGCTTGTATTAAACCAAATATTCTATTATACTATCATCTTTATTACATAATGTCATCTTTTGCTTGAAGATTTCAAAATTAGTTTATAGAGTACATGTTTTCTAAAAAATTTGTTATTAAAGACAACCATGATGATAAAATAGATGTGCTTATTTTTTACAAATAGACTAGGGGATTTTTTTTTTTTTTTTTTTTTAATCATACAGGCTATTAAAACCAACTAGCTAAGATCCAGGTGTAGTAATGCACACTTACAGTCCCAACCACTCGGGAGGCTGAGTGAGAAAGACTGATAGGCCAACCTGGGCAATGAATGTAGTGAGAACCCATCTCAAAAAAAGATAAGACAGAGCAAGAGGAAGAGAGAGAAAAGAAAAAAGAGTAACTAGACAAGAAACACTGATATAAATTTCTACAGCTGATACTTACGCCGCATCTCATTGATGACAAACATTGGTTTAATAACGTCCCCAGGATTACTGAGGGCCTGGGTAATGTGCGCTTGCATTGTACACATCATACAAAATCCTTCTGCATGACCTAAAAGACAGATGATATCCTCTGAATCAGCAAAGTGTGACTATACACATACATGAAGGGAAACTGTACAGGGCACACTCCTGGTATGGATTACAGTAACAGCTACTATGTGCATGCACTAAGCTATTTCACTCATTGTCATTTAATTAGCTAACAAACCTAAGGGAAAGAATATGCAGCACATCCAGACCCAGCAGAACCATGGCCCTGCCTCTGCCATCCTAGCAAAGGCCAAGTGAAGGGAACAACCTAGACTTCTACTTGCCACCCACTGGGGTAGAAGATGGATTAGAGGTGGAACTTTCCTCCCCACTGTGTGCTAACTCCTTCCCTGCCGCAGTGTCAGAGTGTGCACAGCCTAGGCTTCTACCCCTAGCTAGTAATAAAGAGGACCCTCCACCTCCAGCGCCACCCCGCAGGGTCAGAGCCAGGACTCCCGCCACTGCCCCAGTAACCACACTACCTCCACGGCAGGGTCAGTGTTAGCAGAGACCAGTGGGAAGCTATAACTTCCACACCCACCCAGCAACAGCAAGGAGCCCCAATCCTGATCCTGGATGCCAAGGGAAGCTAGGGGCGGAGCTGGGGCTTCTTCCTTAGCCTCACATCATTTCCTTTCCCAGAGCAGTGTCAGAGAAAGGAAGTGAAAACAGAGGTGAGATAAGACCCAGGGTCTTGTATTGTTGTTAGGTGCTGTCAAGTCGGGTCTGATTCATAGCAATCCTATGTAAAACAGAACAAAACACTCCCTAATACTGTGCCATGCCCAACAGGACGTCAGTGCTTCTCTGCTATTCATAGGGTTTTCAATGGCTGATTGTTTCAGGAGCGGGTTGCCGTGTCCTTCTCCCAAATGTGAGTATTTCAGGGTGTGGCAGCGGTGGAATTCAAACCCATACCATCAAAATGACTGGAGCCTGAAGCCAGTGCCTTAAATAACTCAGCCACACTACCTCCGCTTGCATATAACAGAATACTATTCAGAAATAAAAATGAATCATGGATATATAAAACAAATGGAATATGTAAAAATAGTTATGCTGAGTAACACAAGAAAATATAAGAATATATACTAAATGATTCTACATATGTAACAGTCTAGAAAATCCAAAGTATAGTGACAAAAGCATATCAGTAGTTACCTAGGGAGGAGAAAATGAGTGGGAGAAAATGAGTGGGAGAAACAGTGGAAGGGGCAATTACAAAGGGGCATAAGGAAACTCTTGGGAGTGATGAATATATTCATCTTCTTAATTGTGATGATAGTTTCATAGGTGTATACAAATGTCAAAATGTACCAAATCGTATACTTCAAATATGTGAAACATTCTATGTCAATTATACCTCATTAAAGCTGGGATGGGAGACCGCCTGGGAACACCAGAAGCTGTAGGTTTGGGAGAAGGACCTGGCAACCCCCTCCCAAAAATCAATCTGCCATTGAAAACCCTATGAACAGCAGAGAAGCACTGACAAATGTGTTTCGCCTGTTGTACTCAGGGTCGCTATGAGTCGGATACCGACTCAACGGCACCTAACAACAACAACAACAAAGCTGGGAAGAGGGAGAAAGCAAGAGAGAGGAGGGAGGGAGGGAGGAAAGCAAGAGGGAAGGAAGGAAAGAAGGGAGGAAACTAAACAGCATAAAAGGCATCTAATTCTAGACAACAGGAGCTTCTGAATTTTGTCTGGTCCTCTCTGGCTGTCCAGGTGCCAGACTGGGTTTTCATCTATCCCCTACTTTCATTAAGCACAGAAGTGATAAGAAAGTTGTCTGTAGGGAATGAATTATGAAGTAGAAAGGGAGAAACTGAAGACAAATAAAATGTTCTTTCTGTAATTCAAAACCCCTTGGGCATAACAAATACCTCCATGGTAATAGGATTCTAAGTGATTTTTCTTTTAATTTTTCTGTACTTTCCAAAATCTTTTTTTTTCAGTACTTGGGAAGGTGAACCCAGGGCCTCGCTCTTCCAGCCCCTTTTTTATTTTTTAACTAGAGACAAGGTCTCGCTAAATCATGCAGGATGCCTCTGGCCTTGAACCTGTGATCCTCCTGCCTCTGCCTCCCAAGTTGCTGGGATTACAGGTGTGTGTCACCGTGCCCGGCTCCAAACTCTTTACAAGCATTACTTTGTTCTTTGGATGGAAAAAATTTTTAAATAATCAGTTTAAATTCTTCATTAAGTAAAGAATCATTCAAAGAGAAACCAAGCAGTTTTTCTATTTTTTCTTTTTTTTTTAAGCCTGTTCACAGATGAATAGCACCAGAGGATATATAAGTAAGTCTGAGCATTAATTCAGATCAAAGAACAAAGAGACTTCAATTTATAAAGGATGATGGGTATTCACAACATATGTGAAAGTCAAAACCTCAAATATGGGTGTTCAAAACTTCAAAAATGGGTCTTCTAAGTTCTGAATTTCAATAGTCAGCACTGAGCTGGTTTCCATCTACTTAAAGACATCCTAATGTGTTTTAACTGTATGCCTTGTGGGTTGAAGACAGAGTTCAGAAAAGCTGAAAGAAAAGGTCTATCTGAATTCCAGGAGGCTGAGAACACTGGCAAGAAGGTGCCTTTCCTCTAGGGCTTCCAACACAAAAGGAATACCAGAAGAGGTGGGAGATTTCAACCCTACTTGCCCAAGCTATTACCTTGGACACTAACTATGTCATATATTTCAGCAAGTGTGGAACACTAGCAGGCAGTTCTGAAATGCCAAATGCTGATAAAATAGGTTTCTTTTTAAATATGCATACAGGAGCCAGGGGCTGGGATTTAGCTCAGTGGGTAGAGCGCTGCGCTACAGTCTCTGAGGCCCTGAGTTCAATTCCCAGCACCACAAAAATGGGAGAAGGACCTGGCAATCCACTCCCAAGGCAATCCCGAAGCACTCAGCCATTGAAAACCCTATGAGGGTCGCTATGAGTCGGATACTGACTCGACGGCACCTAACAACAACAACAACAGGAGCCAGGTATGGTGGCACATGCCTGTCATCCTAGTGACTGTGGAGGTGGAGGCAGGGAGATCACAAGTTGAAGGTCAGAGGTAGCCTGTGTAACTTAGTGAGACCCTAACTCAAGATTAAAAAAAGGAATGGGGGAGGAGCCTGGGTGAATGCAGCTCAGTGGAAGAGCACCTGCAAAGTATGCACAAAGCCCTGAGTTCAACCCCCTAGTACTGCCGGAAAAAAGAAAGAGAAAAAAAATCGTCACAAGTCAAACTAGGTGTGAAATGTTTCTAATGTAACATGAATGCAAACCCTAAGCGTCCTCCTTTGTTTCTGGAAGAATAAGCTAGCTTCTCAGTGATGATATAACTCTTGACTTAATTTTTCACTTTCATTTCAGAGGAAAAGTTACCATATCAACATACTACCAACATACTTCGCACAAAAAGAACACTTACATGTCTTGGAGTGCTCGTGTGATAGCATGTAATTGGCAAGAGGTGGCGTGTAAGTTAAACATTGCAATGCTGCATTTGCAAAACAGGTATTGCCCAAATTCTGGAGCCCAGCGCCAACTCTATGAGTTTGTTGCCACTTAAGACAAATCTTCTCAGATGGGAAAAGGACTTTTTGTGGAGGCGCAATGCCATCACCTAGGGCTAGAAAAACAAACAGCAAATATTTAGAAACAAAGATTTGCATGCTTCTGAATCAAAATAAATAGCAATACCTGAGCAAATCTGAATATGATTAAGATTCTAAATCTTATTACCAGCCGTTCTAAAATACAGGGAGAAAGACACATTTCAAAAGAACCCAGAATGTGAGAAATTCTATAAACAATTTGGTTTCTTCAATAATTCACATGGCGTAAGGACAGCTTATAACACAAAACATGAACAGTTTAATTGAATGTTACAGATAGAGATTTGAGGTCCTTTGGCCGCTTCACCAGCAAGACTTTCTCGCAGGACCTCTTTCTGCATGGCCTTCAATAATCACAAGGATAAAAGGAAAGAGGGTTACATGTTAAAAGAAACTTGAGACATATCCACTAAATGCAAAATATAGACCTTGACTACAAGTTGCTTTCAACAGCAAACTATTGAAAACAAATTATATGACAATCAGGGAAACTTGAATATTGGCTGGACTTTAAAGACAGACATTTTTAACTTTTAGAAAAGAACTCTCTATAGAAATCACACTAAAAATATGTACAGATAAAGCATGAGGTATTTAATGGGCTTTAAAATGCTGGGGGTATGGTTCAATGGTAGAGCATATGGCTAGCATGGGCAAGGCCCTGGATTCACCTCCCAGTACTACCAAAAACATAAAGAACAAAAAACAAATAAGCCACAACAAAAAAATCCCCAAACAACAACAAAATGCCATCACACATATACAGACACACACATGAATGAAGGGACCAATAGGTGGAAGTGTAATTTGCCGTGAGTTGATAAATGTCAAAGTTGGCCGAAGGCTATATAAGAGTTTACTGTCATTACTTTATATCTACATAAAAATTTTCATAGTAAGAAGTTTTTAAAAATAACAAAGGTAAGCATGGTGCCGCACACCTGTAATCTCAGGGGACTGAGGCAGGAGGATCAATGCAAGTTCAAGGCCAGCCTGGTCTACATAGTGAGTTCCAGGCCAGGCTGGGGTACATAGTGAGATCCTATCTCAAAAAAAAAAAAAAAAAATTAAAAAATGAAACAAAAAACTCATAATCAATACAAAATATAGGATAAGTCTATTCCCTATAACATTTGCTATGGATGCATATGTTTACTACCACTTCTGTCCTTACCATCACGCCACTAAGCCCTCAACAGGCGTTAGAGAGTCTGAATTCTAATGGTTGATAGTTACATCCCCATTTTAGCACTAAGGAAACAGGCTTTGCATGCAGGCCATTGGGCACCACTACGCACAGTTGTGAGCATATGTGCCCTAAAAAAGCTAATGTCTATTGTTAGGACTTATAAACAGATTACTAATAACTAAGTATGCTAACAGAACTCAACTGGAGCTCAGGAAACAACTCATTTAGGGAAGTTCAAAACCATTAATAGCAGGACTAATTTCTGAAAGGCTAATTCCTCAGTGCTACAAAGGCTGAGATGCCCTATAGATGGCTTGCTATTTGAACAGCGATATTAAAGATTACGTAAGTAGGCAAGGTCTGGGATTTAGCTCAGTGGGTAGAGTGCTGCGCTGCAGTCTCTGAGGTCCCGAGTTCAATTCCCAGCACCGCATAAATGGGAGAAGGGCCTGGCAATCCACTCCCAAGGCAATCCCGAAACAGTCAGCCATTGAAAACCCTATGAGGGTCGCTATGAGTCGGATACCGACTCGATGGCACCTAACAACAACAACAAAGTAGGCAAAGGCAGGCTTCAGCTTGATGGGAAATAGAGAACAGAACTAGGAAAAGAGAACTGAGCCTGCAGAGAGTGAGATAAAGTCCCCCAAAAAGGGAAGAGCAGGGAGATGTGACCTGAGTCCTAAAGGAGAGAGGAGCCTGGAGCCTTGCAGAAAGCTGTCCTGCGAGAAAGTCTTGCTGGTGAAGTGGCCAAAGGACCTCAAATCTCTATCTGTAACATTTAATCAAGCTGTTCGTGTTTCATGTTATAAGCTGTCCTCATGCCCAGAACATCTTTATACCACCCACTCCCACATCAGTGTCAAACTTACTAAGAGTGTAAGGGTCAAATTATTCTAAGCCAAACAACATCCCAAGTAGGAACTAATTCTACTACCTTTCTTTCCATCTCAAATATTCAAGTCTTCAAATCCAAGAGTCTTAGAAGTACCAACTAAAGTGTCAATGTCTCATTCATCTGGACGTACTTTAACAAATACAACCACATTTACATTGTTATAATGTAACATTTATATTATCTGCTCTCTTTCAAAGATCTCCATTACTATAGATGATCTTTAACTGACTCCCCCCAAAAGATGATGAAGAGGAAGAAGAAGAGGAAGAGCAGGAGCAAGAGCAGCAGCAGCTAGGTGTAGTCTATTTGTCTAAAGGCAAGCATTTTTAAAAACATCTTTAAACTGTTTAGCCAGGCATGGTGGCACATGCCTCTAATCCCAGCAACTTGAGAGGTAGAGGCAGAAGGATTGACAGTTCAAGGCCAGAGGCAGCCTGCGAAACTTAGCAAGACCCTGACCCACAATTAATTAATTAATTAATTAAAGGAGCTGGCTGTGATAGTGCATGCCTATAATTCCAGCACTCAGGAGGCAGAGGCAGGAGAATCACTGCAAGTTGGAGGCCAGCTTTGTCTACACAGCAAGTGCCAGGCCAGCCAGGGCGATTTAGCAAGACCCTGTCTCAAAATAAAATAAAATAGAATATATATGTATATATATATATATATATATATACATATACATATATATATGAAATAAAATTTAAAATAATAATAAAATGAAATAAAATGAAATAGCTGGGGGTGCAGCTGAGTGATAGAGCACTTGCAAAGTATGTATGAGGCCCTGGGTTTAACACCCAAGTACTACAAAAAATAATTAATTAATTAATTAAAAGACAGATAACGATTAGAGAACTACTGGTTAACTGAAAATGGAATGCTTACACATATTGATTTGGAGACAGACCCGACAACCCACTCCCAAAAAACAATCCGCCACTGAAAACGCTGTGAACAGCAGAGAAGCACTGACAATAGGGTTTCATCTGTTGTACAGAGGGTCGCTATGAGTCGGATACCGACTCAATGGCACCTAACAACAACCCATATTGATTCTCTCCAAGATAAAATTAGCCTGCAGCCGTAGCCCTGTGGCATCCGATCCTGTCAGATCTCAGAAGCTAGGCAGGGTCGGGCCTGGTTAGTACCTGGATGAGAGACCGCCTGGGAACACCAGATGCTGCAAGCTTGGGAGAAGGACCCAGCAACCCCCTCCCAAAAATCAATCTGCTATTGAAAACCCTATGAACAGCAGAGAAGCACTGACAATAGTGTTTTCCCTGTTGTACAGAAGGTCGCTATGAGTCAGATACCGACTCGACGGCACCTAACAACAACAACAACAAGATAAAATTTATCCTTCAAAAACTCAGGAATAAAAGAAACTACTTATAGCCTAGTAATTAACAAATAATCTGCCCTGCAGTGATACAAATGTTAACAATGAATGAATATTCATCAGATGAAACTGAAACATTTCAGTTAGTGCGGGCCACTCGAGTGGCACTATCTCTTGCAAACTAAGCCCCTCTCTGAAACTATCAATTCCCCCAACATTTATACAGGAGTTTCTGGCAGTAATTCTTCTTAAAATAGTACCTTGATCCTTCTGTGGTGATGGCTTAGATTTATCAGGTACAGATGAACTCGAATAAACTACAGCACCAGGTACTGGTCCTAAAGAAAGTGTGTGGTTTGCAACATCATTTAATGAAGACACAGCACCCCAGCTGGCAGACCCTGCATCCATGTCTCCAGGTGAGACCGCCTCGGAGCTGCCAGGCGGGTTCTGATAGGTCGCTGGGCCTGAAGAGTCAGCTTTGTCAACTATGGTCATTGTTCAACTCTGCAAAAGATAAAAAGCACACATTTGTTTCACAAAGTAAGAAAAGCAATCTGCTTAGCCTACCATTAGATCTTGGAAAATTTTTCTAGCCATTTAAAATCATTTTCAAATAAATCACCCAAATATAAAAGCAACGGTATTTTCTAACACTTTTATAATAATTTCCTTCAGGCATTTAGCTAGAATCAGGCTAACCCAAATGTCAACAATCTTTATTTTAGGATTTACAACAAAGTATCTGATTAGAACTTCTATTTCTATTCCATATCCCCTAAAACTATATTTCCGTTTATAATCAGGTACCTCAATCCACAAGTCTATGTATTTACTAAGTATCTATTTTCTCCACTCTACTGCCTAAAGCTGAGAACATTATACCTACTCTTACATTTGACTAAATTTTCAATTCATACGTGATTTCTCAGGGAGAGACCTCACTACATGAGAAAGCTTTAATTTTGAGCTTCAAGTCTAAAATGACACTGTATGACATACTTGACACGTAAAAAATTCTAATTATACAAAGTCTTGCCTTTGAAACAAGCCCATTTTTCTGAAGAGGTTCATTTTAATGCTATTGTAACTTTTTAAATGAATCCTATAATTTTACTAACATCAAATCTGTAATATATTACAAAAGTACTTATAATTTTCTCTCTGAATTCTATTTTAATATCCATTAATTGAGCACTTTCTATGTGGTAGGCATTGTATTAATTGCATACATTAACATGCTTAATTTTCATAATGAACACATGAAAGATCTGATGGAATCCACAGGGTTTATAAAATGAAGCAATTATAACTCAAACTAGTCAGCAACTGGGACTTGGAGCCAGGTCCAACAAACCTACTTGGGCTTCCTTCTTGCCATACCACCTCATCCACAGACGACTTTTAGGAACGTTTCCCAAACTGCCCAGGCAGCAAATCCAGGGACGACACTCCTCTGCAGAGAACCTCCCAGGAGTGCCCCACTGCCCACCCACAGCACCACTTCTTATCACCTAGAGCCGGTGCATACTGACCTCCAGAACACTTTCCCCCCCATGTTATAGTCCCACCATACTGAGTTCATTTTTGGTCTCTGCTCTCTCTGAACTCTGCACAAGCTACTCTTTTTTTTTTTTTTTCCACCTGTTTTGCCATCCTTCCACCTTTAGCCAGTTGACACTTTTATTTCTCAGTTTAGAATTCATTTCCTCTGGGACACTCTCCTTGACAACTCCTTTCCCCCAAGGCTGAGCTAGAAACCTATCCTAAAGCTTCCTCAGCACCCTTGTGCTGATTTCCACATCAGTACTTGAGCGTTTACTCTGCAGCTCTCTTTCTTACTGCTCTCTATCGGGTTCTTATTCATGTCATCTAGCCTGGCAGGGAAAGCTTTCCATGCTTGCGGTCAACAAATGAATGAACAAATTCTGCAAACAGAAGGTAACTAACATTTGTGTTTAGCACCAGGTTGAACTGAATGATTGATGTATAGCATCTCATTTAATTCTTAAAAATTTGGAAGAACTGCCTTTAAAATTCATTTTTAAAAATATTCAATACTGTACAGTACAAAGGATAATAAAATCCCCATGTACACTTGTCACTTCAATGAACAAATACTACCATGCATTTATTGCTCATAATTAAGGCTTTTTTTTCCCCTCAATTTTGTTTTTCTGAGTTTTCTTGTTTTTTGGTTTTGGTTTTTTCCAGTACCAGAGCTGTTAAACCCAGGGCCTTGTGCATGCTAGGCAAATGCTCTAGCAATGAGCCACCCTCTCAGCCCCATTTTTTATACTTCTTTATTTTGAGACAGAGTCTCAATGAATTGCACAGGCTGCCTCTAGCCTTGAACCCTAGATCTTCTTGCCTTAGCCACCTGAATCACTGGGATTGCAGGCGTAAGCCACAGCACCCAGCTATTTTTGGAATTTTTAATTAAGGTAAGATCATTACCCCAAAAGTACAACCTTGAAAGTTTTGAGGCATTTATGTAGGAATAGAAAGGAAAGTGTTAATTAGATTTTAACTAAGAAAACATGATTTAAATTTTCAATCAATTGAAGATACATGACCTCCATTCAGAAGAAAGCTTGAACCTATTATCCAAGTTTACTTTCCTCTTCTGACAAAAGAAATTATGAAGTGTGGAGAGTCAGAAAACAAAAGAGGAGGAAAAGGTGGAGTGAAAGAAAGAGTAAAGCCAAAATCTTCTTACTAGAAAAGGTTATTCCTGCTTTAGTTACAATAACACTAGATAGCAGCAAAAACCTTGATTTTTCTGGGGATAAACAACCCTTCCGGACAATGATTAACAAATGGCCAAATAAAAGCATTTTACCTGCTCTGGTAAATTAAAAAAAGGAGGGTGGGGAGAGGCTCTTAAAAATATAAGGAAAACACAACTTTAGTCATCAATGACCATATTACCACTGTAATTTTGGAAAACCAAGCACAACCCAAGCATCTTTTCTTTTCTTTTTTTTTATTCTCCCCCAATATGGTGGGGTTGAAGCCAGGTCCTGGCTCATGCCAGGGAAGTACTCTACCACCAAGCCACACCAGCAGTCCCATTTTTATTTTTTATTTTGAGACAAGGTCTCACTAAATTGCATGGGCTGCCTCTGGCCTTGAACTTCTGATCCTCCTGCCTCAGCCTCCTAAACTGCTGAGACTACAGATGTGCACCACAGTGCCTGGCTACGCCCATTCATTCTTCATTTATATATTAAACTAATGCAATCTTACCCTAAAACTATCAGGTATCAAACTCAATCCCATCTGTTACCAAGACAACTTTATTTGAAGCCAAATTAAGTTGGGTAGAACTTAAGATTCATATGGGAACACGTTCTTTACTCTCAGTAAAGCTTCCAAATATTACTGTTACAAATATCAGTACTTTAAAGCAATACTTCAAAGGAAAGTTTAACATTCCTCTTATCTTCTAATGATATACAAAGTTACCAGAGCAGGTTTTTAAAAAAGCAACGTGAACATGAATCAAAGCTGGATGCATGTGCAACAACGAGACAAATCAACTTCACTAATATTTACTTTGCTCTAAGTACGACCTTTTCCTCAAAAGCGTTAAGGGTCTCCAGTGTCTTACAATGTATGTCTGTCTCCTTTGCGGTGACCAAACGCTAGAATGCACTATCCTTTGTTCATTTTAAAAGAAATACCACAATTTAAACATTGCGGTACAATGAAGTAATAACATCAACACACTGAAAAAGAAACTGTTACTCTCTACTTTATAAACAATCCAGGTTCTTGCAGCATTTGTTTTAACAGACACCTACAAGCTTTAGAAAGACACCAGCTTGATTCTAATTACATTTATGTAAACAAACGATTAGCGCCTTAAAACTCTACAAACCAAATATTCACTGTAGTCTTGATTTAATGATTATAGAAAAGAAAGTGAAACTGACCCTAAGCAAAAACAAATAAGTGGAACTGTTTATTCGGAGACACTGTGCACTTTGAATGAGTAATACAGTAAAAGAGAGAATTATGTTTAAAAGAAACGTCCAAGTCCCTGAAAATTTCTCAGACTCCCATTACCGCGTAGGGAACCCGTCCCACTCTGGTTACTTTGAAAAAGAGGCGTTAACTAAGTTTCTGCCACCACGTTCACTGTGACTTGAGTGATTGACTTGAAATGCCCGTGTTTTCCCATTAAACAAGTGAGCCCCGAGGCCTCGGCAGATATAAAAAGAGCCATTCAACAAAAGTAATCTCGGCTGCGTGCACCCTAGAGGGGTTAAAGTCCTAGATTGTAAAACTTCTGTCCCCGTCAAATTCTCATTTCTAGCATCTGACCGACACCCCGCTCTCTCTCTCCGACACCCCCACTTCCCCCCGCGCGCCCCCCGGGGATTAAAAGTTGGTCTCCCCACCTCGCCCCAAACATAAAGAACCGAGAGGGGCGCACACAGGCGTAGGGGGCCGCGCCGCCCGCCGGGGTGGCCCGATGTCCCCGCGTGGGGCGCCAGCCGGGAGAAAGTTCGTCCCGGGTAGGGGGCGGGGTGGGGGCGGGGAGGCGGGCCGGGGACGCCGAGGTGGTGGCAGCCACGCGGGGGGCGGCGGGCGGCCCGGGGACGCCGGCTCCGTGGCTCTGCGGCGGCCGGCACACGCCCACCCCGGCGACCCGCGCGGCCCGCTCACCCGCCTGGCCCGCGGGCCGAGGGGGCGGGCGGGGGCCGCGGGGGCGGGCGCGCGGTGGCCATGGCAACCGGGAGGGTCCGGCCTCCCGCGCAGCCGGCGCCCGCCCGCCGCCCGCCCGCCCAGCTGCGGCGGCCGCCGCCCCCTCCTCAGCGGCCCGGCCGGCCGGGTCCAGCCGGGCGGCAGTGGGGCGCGGCGGGGTCCCGGGCGGCCCGCGACTGCGGAGGGGGCGGCGGGCGGAGGGGCCGCGCCGGCTCCGGGGTGGCCGGGCCGGCCGCGGTCGAGGCGAGCGGGGCGCCCGACGGGCTCCGCGCAGGGCCCGCGGCGGGCGGGAAGGAGGCGGGAGCTCACCTGAGCCGGCTCGGCGCTCGCTCCATCCCCCTCGGCCGCCGCCGCCGCCGCCGCACACAGCCCAGCCGCCCGGCGGGGGACAATGACGTGCCTCCATCCGGGCACCGCCGCCGCCGCCTCCGGGTCAGCGCCGCGCCCGCAGCTCCCCGCCGGGCCGCCAGGGGGCGCGCCAGGGCCGCTCCCGCTCGCACGCGCCGCCGCCGCCGAGGCCGCCGCCGCTGCAGCCGCAGCAGCAGCAGCCTAGGGGCCGTCGCGCAAGAAGCGGGGCGCGCAGCTAACGGCCCGGCGAGCGCGGGAGGGGCTGTCGCCAAAGGGCGGCGGGCGCGGTCTGGCCTGCGCGCGTCAGCAGAGCGCCGGCCGGCCGGCGGGGCAAGCGCGCTGATTGGCTGAGCGGGCCGCGGCGTAGGGCGGGGCGGGGCGTGGTGGGGCGGGGCGGGTTAGGACTCCTTCCGCCCTGAGCATCCTTGAGCGGATCTCGCTCGGCTGTGCACGCGGTGCAGTTGTGGGTGGGCAAAGATGAGTTCCCCGGCCTCCGAAGACCGACAGGGCTCGGGATGAACCTCCGCCTCGCGCGCTCCGCCCTCCCCAAGTACGGGGCGCGACCCTCGGGACCGCAGTCTCGGCCTGGAGGTCCGCTGGGACACCACCACCACCCTGACTCTTAAGGGAAGGGCGAGCATCTGAAACTCGGCTCCGGAAGGCGCAGACCCCTTCTCGCCCTGCCAAGATGGCACTCCCACCCCCGGTCGTGGTTCCGACAGTGTTTGGGGGCAGCAGGACGGGCTCTGGAGCCCCAGTGCTGTCACTTCCTGCCACTTACCGGACAGAATTAGTTCATCATCGCTTTCATCCTCCTCTCCACCGGGACTCTGCTCCTGTCTGTTGCATCTCCTGCCTGCTTTGATTGAGGACATGGCATTCTCCTGCGCTGACCTGAGTCCTCCTCTTTGCCTCTCTGTCCTCCCCACGTGATCCAACCCTTTACCCCAAGTCGCTTCACCTGACCCTCTCCGAGTCACCTTTCGTCTCTCACCAAGCCCCTTCTAACAGGCTCCCCTCTCCTATGGAGGCCATCGTGGTCTTCGAAGCACAGGTCCGCGCACGGGATCCCCCTTCTCACAGCCTTCCCCTCTGCCCATAGAAAAGCGTGAACTCAGCTTAGCGTTGAAAGCCCCCAGTTTCCCAGCTCTTGGGAGGCTGAGGCAAGAGGATGGTGAGTTTGAGGCCAGCCTGGGCTACAGATGTCGGTCAGCTTGTGCTGTGGGGGCTTGCTTGGTGCTGTGATGCTGAAATGTATGCCACCGGTATTTTAGATGCCAGGAGGGCCACTCTTGGTTGACAGGTTTCAGCCAAGCTTCCAGATTAGACTAGGGAGAAAGACATGGCAGCCTACAAACAATTAGCCATTAAAAATCCTATGAATAGCAGAGAAGCACTGTTAAATATAGCGCTGGACAATGAGCCCTCCCCCCCCCCCAGCTGGAAGTCACTTAAAAGATGACTGGGGAAGCATTGTGTCCTCAGAGTAGACCTTGATGGGAATGGAGAAAAGCCCCTGGGACCTCCTTTTGATGCTATGGCACAACTCAAAATGAGAAGAAACATAGTGATTGCAACAACGGGCTCAAACACAAAATGTGTGCATGGCTCGGTGCTGGGGAGTGTTTCATCTGTCATATAGGGTTGCTGTGTGTTGAGCCCTATTTGATGGCACCTAACAACTGGGCTACATAGCAAGACAGTGTCTCAAAGAAAAAAGCGCCAAATTTCCTTTCTTCTGTTATGTGTTCCTGCCTGCAGCTGTACAATTGTGGCGTCTGATCCCTTCAGATCTCAGTAGCTAAGCAGGGTCGGACCTGGTTAGTCCTTGGATGGGAGACCACCTGGGAACACCAGGTGCTGTAGGCTTGGGAGAAGGATCCGGCAACCCACTCCCCCAAAAAACAATCTGCCATTGAAAAACTCAAGACCTCAAAACAAATTGCAGCGAAGCACTGACAACAGTGTTTCTCCTGTTATATGTAGGATCACTATGAGTCAGACACCGATTCAAAGGCACCTAACAACAACATTGTTTTCCAGCCTTAACTGTTTCCTACAAACACTAGCACCCTGCCTCAGCCCACCCCTACACCTTCCTACTCATGCCTCCTCTTCCGTGTGGCCCTCAATGAATCTCCCAATCTTACTCCTTCACCTATAGGTTGGCTAAGGGCTGTGATTTAGCTCAGTTGGTAGAACGCTGCTCTGCATTCTCTGAGGCCTGGGTTTGATCCCCAACACCATAAAAACAGGAAAAAGACATGGCAATCCACTCCCGAAGCAATCCTGAAACAATCAGCCATTGAAAACCCTATGAGGGTCTCTAGGAGTTAGACCAGACTTGAGGGCACCTAACAATAACATAGGGCTGGGATTTAGCTCAGTTGGTAGAGCGCTGCACTGCAGTCTCGGAGGTCCTGAGTTCAATTCCCAGCACCACAAAAAATGGGAGAAGGCCCTGGCAATCCACTCCCAAGGCAATCCCGATACAGTCGCCATTGAAAACCCTATGAGAGTCGCTATGAGTCGGATACCGACTCGAAGGTACCTAACAACAAGAACAATAACATAGGTTGGGTATACAATAGGTTGGGGATTTGGAACAATCCTAAAAAATTCAGTGTCCACTTTGAAGATTGACACACAACTTTTTTTTTTTTCTTTTTTGCGGTACTGGGGGTTGAACCCAGGGCCTCGCACTTGCATACTTTGCTGGTGCTGGACCACTGAGCTGCAAGCCCAGCCCCTTTTTTTTTTTTTACTTTTTTTTTACTTTTTTGAGATAGGGTCTCCCTAAATTACGCAGATTGTATCTGGTCTTGACCTTGCGATCTTCCTGCCTCTGCCTCCCCAGCCTCTGGGATTACAGGCTTGCCCCACTGTGCCCCACACAACTTCCTTCCTGATGCAGGATGGTACAGAATTTCACCTTCCTGGCCTTTCTCCATTAACACGTAACTGGAAGATAAGCAGTGACCCCGGGTCACCAAGACCTGCATCCTTTTTAAAGATGAACAGGTATTTCTTTTTGTTGCAAATGGCTTTGTATTTTAGTTTAAACCTTTCTTAAAATATTGTGTCTGTCATGGTTTCAAAAATATATTAACATTTGATAAAACTATTACAATGTATTAAATTGACAATAATTCAAAAAAAATCTTTGATACTTAAGACAAAAGTCATTGATATTTTTAACTGAAACGTTATTCAATTCTGGAACAAAGTAAATGACATAAAGCCACTTGCAAGAAGGAGAAATACCAGTCATAGGAATGAGTTCAGTAATTTGCTTGTCTTTTGCAAAAGGCTTTCAGGTGATTAAATCCAAATGGTAAGGAACTGAGGAGCCGGCTCCTTGACATTCACCTGAGCTTTGTGGTGTTTCAAAATGCCTCCCTTGGAAGTCTCATTAGAAGTTTGGCTTCTAATTTTCATTTTACACACAGTCTATTGGCAAATTGCCCCTTCCGGTTGCCCCTTAAATATTGGCTGTGTACCTGAGCAGCTTGGGTAGGAAAAGGGTTTTTGTTTTGTTTTGTTTTGTTGTTTGTTTTGTAATTGTCCCTTAGAGTTCTCGATCAAGGCTCTTGGAGGAGGAATTGCACCTCATCTACTCCACCTTTCTCCAAGACCTCAAAACAAATAAGCCTTTTTCCTCTAACGAATTTCAGAAGCACTTACTCTAATAAACTGATAACATCAATGGAGATGTTACAAAGAATACAAAAGTCCCTGCCTTCCACCAGCTGGGGCTTTGGCTGAGGTGGTTAGCAAACTTGTCCCAGAAATCTCATTGATCTCCAGAACAGAGTTTAATCTGAAGTGACTTTTGTTTAGAGAACGCACTTTGCCCTGTTCTTTCAAGCTGTGCGACCTGCAGAAATCGCTTAGCCTGTCTCTTCTGCCAGCACCCTGTGCTAAAGGCAGCACAAAGTGCCCCACTTCCACACCCAGCCAAAGCAATCAAAAAGCATGCATGTCAAAGATGGATGAAGTAGTTTTTCTGAGACCCTCCAGGCACTTAGGAAGCCTGGGGTGGGCGCTGTTAATGGTTACCCACATCCGCTCTACTGGCTGACTGTCTCCTCCTGCCTCCTGTGAGTGCTGCCTGCTAATAGCTTACAGCTGCTCCCTTCTCCCAAGTGCTGTTCTTAGCTGAAGGGAGAATTATCTGCCACTGAGACTATGTCTTTGCTTAACTCTTTTCCCCTGACCTTTTTCCTCTCATTACCTTCTATGATGGTTAATGTTGATGGTCAACTTGGATTGAGAGACACCACGGAGATTAGTAAAGCCCACTTCTGAGTGGTGTCTGTGAGGGCATTTCCAGAGCCAGTTAGATCCTGAGAGTTCTGACCCAATGAATGGTTTAACCCAACGATGGATTCAAAATCTGAATAGACTATTGTAAGGTAGAGACTGGTTGGACTAAATAGATCTCTGGGGGTGGGGATGTCTTTGAGGGCTTTATCTTTCCATGGTTCCTTTCTACTGCTGCTCTCTATGCTGTCTGCCATGAGGTGAACAGCCTCTGTCACACACTCCTGCTGCCATGATGTTCTTCCACACAATGGGCACAAAATCATGGAACCAAGTGATGACGGACAGAACCCTCTGAAACCATGAGCCCAAATAATTCCTCCCATTAAGTTGATTCCCTCAGGTATTTTGGTAACAGCCAGACAAAAGTAACTGATACACCTTCCTCCCTAGAACATACCTTATATATATTATGAGCAGCTAATTCTCAAGCCCCTCTTCTAGATAGCTTGGCTTAAGGCAGTGGGTACCAGAAGTGGCCCTAAGAAGCACCACATGAAGACAGGACTCTAGGAAATGGGTGGCATGCTGGTAGCTATGTGATCACATCAAGCCTTTGCTTGCAAGAAACTATGACTGGCCATGGTTAGAAAGGGATATGTTGGCTTGTTTTGTCTCTCTGGTGTTTGCAGATGTGGAGGAATAGTAATCAGAATTGTGAAAGTGGGTGTCTATGGCTGTTTTAAAGAGAAAAAAAAGCTGGGCACAGTGGCACACACTTGTCATCCCAGCTACTCTGGAGGTGGAGGCTGGAGGATTCCAGGGGCAATGTCAGAGGCAGCCTGCATAACTTAGCGAGACGCTATCTCAAGATAAAATAATAAAAGATGGGTCGAGGGTGCAGCCCAGTGGTAAGAGCACTTGCAAAGTATGTAGGAGGCCCTGGGTTCAACCCCCAAGTACCGCAAGACATATATATGTATGTATTGGCTGGGGTTTGGCTCAGTTGATAGAGTGGTGCTATGCATTCTCTGAGGACCCAGGTTCAATTCCCAGCATCGAAAAAATGGGAGGACATGGCAGTCCACTCCCAAAGCAATCCTGAAACTATATGTGTGTGTGTGTGTGTGTGTGTGTGTGTGTGTATACACACACACACACACACACACACACACATATATGTTTCAATGACTGCATTGAAAACCCTGTGAGGGTCGCTATAAGTTGGACTCAATGGCAACTGACAACAACTAATATATATATATATATATATATATATATATATATATATATATATGAAAAAAATGACAGATTTGGGCAATCAGTCCCCAACATCATGTCCCCAGAATGATCTAATTGGGGAAACATTATGCCTGCAAATGGAAGGAAACTATTGAAGGAGCTATGGGACCAGGCTTATATTTTCCAGCAAAAACTGCAAATAAGCCTGGGAATGGATTCTGTGGGAACTAGAAGACCAGGGGAGACTGGGGGGGAGTTTGTAGATATGGGGGCATTTCCCATAATATAGACCTAACAACTCTTCATGAGTCCCGGGTAGGTTGGCCCGGATATACTGTAGGGATGTCACTTGGCCAAAGAAGTGACCTCAATTCAATGAAGTTGAGAAAGCCTGACTGCCAGGATAGATAAGAGAAGGAGGGAGCAGCAGGCTGAAGGAAGCGGACATGCTTATGAGTGCTTGCAGGAAGCTGTATTCTGTGATCTTCAGATCTCCTCTCCAGGTGGGGGAGGAGCCTGGTGCGGTGGCCACACCTGTGATCCCAGTGCTCAGAAGACAGAGGCAGGAGGATCGTGAGTTCCAGGCCAGCCTGGGCTACATAGCAAGACCCTGTCTCGAAAAAGAAAAGAAAATGAAAAAGAACATGGGGAGCCTGGCATAGAGACTTTTGTTGGGAATCCAGAGGTGTGTGTACTTGGTTACTCTGCATCGTCACGATGCTTTAAATGAGGAAGTATTAACAATAGGGACCAGTGGGTAGATGTCACCCTGAAGTGAATATTCAGGGAAACTTCTATACAGGACTTGAAAATAAATCCTTGAGGATTAAGTAGAATTTTTTTCCCCAGGCAAATAATGGGTAGGAAATTGATGCCACTGGTATTTCAAATACAAGCCCTGGGGTGCTAATACAGGGAGGTTGTCCGATGTCTCTGCAATTAGTCACATTTCATCAGAGACATGAGAGGTAAGGAATAGGAAGTCAAGAGAACTGGGCACTGGGGCTTAGGCATGTTCTTTGCAGAAGGAACAAAATAACATGTATTAATTATGGATTCCTTTCTATATCTTATGGTGTTTTGGTATCTTCTAAAACTTTCTGGCTTGGGAGAGACTCTGCACTCCAGGGTAGCTGATTCTATGGGAGAGCAAGGAGCCCTATCAGGGTCATGTCTTTTATGTACAAACCAAATCATCCAGCGTATATACTCCCAACAACTTCCTTATCTAACTTTCACACTCGAGCTAGTGTTTCCCCTGTCCTAAATCACCCAGAACCAAGTACCCGGCAACTAGACACCGGGGAACTAGACACTACCCCTATATCCAAATTACTCTAGTTTGCTAATGCTAAGCAGTTTACTCTGCCCTGCCTTGCTTTTCTCTCTGAAATGCCAATAAAGGCTGTAATTCAGGTGCTCTCTTCTTTTTTCTTCATTTCTTTCTTCTCTTTTCCTCCCCACCCCTCCCCTCTCCTCCCCTCCCCTTCCCTTCTCTCCCCCGCTCTTTTAGACAGAGTTTTGCTTTGTAGCCCAGGCTGGCTTCAAACTCAGAATCCTTCTGTGTCAGCCTTCAGAGTTCTGGGATTACAGGTCTGTGCAACCATGCCTGGCTTTCTCCCCTCATTCTTGTTTTCTGCCATGTTTCCCAAACCTGATGCTTCCTCTTGGAACTTGCCTGGCATGCAGCGATCCTCTCTCTGGGACCTGTGAATATATAACCATCTTCCTTCCAAGATGCATTTAAGAGAGAAAATAAGCCAAGGGTCTAACTCACCTTGAAGAGCTGATGAAGATAGAAAATTAAATGCTCAAAAGAAATCTTCCTGTTTAGGGAGATTCTAATGGTGAAAGACTAAGGAGGAGACACGACTTCCAGGGTCAGAGATCCTCTGACCTAAATGATGTTAGCATTGGTAGCACAAATCAATCTCCTAGGAGGAAAGAAGAGGGATATTAGCTGGTTGTGGTGGTGCAGGCTTGTAATCTGGGAAGTAGAAGCAGTAGGATTGGAGGCCACCCTGGGCTACATAGCAAGTTGAAGGCCAGTGGTCAGCCTGGTGCTCCATAGCAAAGGCTTGCAAAACAAATAAATGAAAACAAAAATAAAACAAACAAAAAAAAAAAAAGAAAGAAAAGGAAAAAACGAAAAGAAAAACATTATTAGTTCTACATTGAGCTTTCATTTAGACTTTACTGTAAACATCCTTTTATGCTTTCTGTGAATGATTAAAACTGTCAAGAGTGGCCATTTGACATGCCTTTTCCATAAGCCTGGCAACCTTAAGTAGGGAAGCATCAAGCAAGTAGCCCCTCTTCTGGCCACCAGCCCATAGACACTTTACAATCATGGTGAGGACATACCAGCAGCTGCAGAGGACCACTACACCCATGGATGAAGACCTGCTCCAGTTGTGACCACTCCAGAAAGTCTACACTGGCCTTAGAAAGCAGCACTCTAAGTAAGACAAGCCTCAGCATACTCTAGATAATCCTGTAGCCATTTTCACCCAGTCCAGAAGGGCAGTACTTCCTCTAGTGGGCCAGCAGAAGACTTGTGATTGGTACAGACACAATCCTTCATTTGCATGAAGGACTGTGTTGATTGGTATAAACCCCCTTGCTACTCCTTTCCACCTGGCTGTATAACCAGGCTTTTCAGTACAGGTTTTGAGTCAGCCAGGAGACACCCTATTGTGCTTGCCCCCTTGATGTTGCAAAATTAGGTCCAATAAAAGACTTCTCCCATATGTTTTTTTCTTTGCCTACTTTCAATTATAAGTAGCGCTAGCTGAGCTGGTAACATGAAGAGGACACAGTGGAACAACTATGGAAGTGGTAATACAGTAGTGGTAAAAGGGCAGCTGAGGAACTCCAGAGAGCAGCCAGGAACAGGGGGGAAGTATAAAGAAGGCTATGAAAAACTGAAGGTAAGGTATGGTAGGGCCCTGATTGCTAGAAGGGTTCCAGGAAGCTGCCAAGCAGGAAGGGCAGAGGGTCCTGAGACCCAAGGCCCAAGAGCTGAAACACTGGGGTCCAGGCCAACAGCCAAGGCTCAAGCGCTATGCCATTAGCTTACTGTTAGGATCCAAGGGTCCCGCCACCTCCAGCTTGGATATCACGAGCTGGGGCTGGTTGCTGCTGTCCCTAGCTGCAGTTAAGAGCAGAGGATTACACTAGCTGCCAAGTGCTAGGCAACTGGCAATCTAAGCCCAGAGCCGTAAACCTACACCCTGAGCACCTAGAGTCCCAAGTCTTCGGTCTCTAGAGCCTGGAGCCTTGAGCCTCTAGTCCTCAGGACTTGGAGCTGTTAAGCCCCTGAGTTCATAGGCTGAGCCCATAAGCCTTTGGGACTCAACGGCCTAGGTCTGCCAACACTAGAACCTCTTCTCTTACTTTTAATAAGTCCTTTTATTGGACTTCATGTTGCAACATGGTGTGTGGGGATGGGGGTGGGGTGTGTGCACGCGCGTGCGCGCGCGCACAAGAGGGTGCCTTCTGGTCTATTCGTGATTTCTGAGTGGAGCAAAATGTCCTCAAGCAGGTGACTGGTAACAAATATACTATATGGACACGTGACTATAAGCCAGGAGGACACTCAGCAGATTAACTGCTTACTTTGGGAAGGGGAGAGAGAATGACGTTGGGTGTCATGCGCTGTCCACAGGGACTTTAGGCTTTCTGGTGGGAAACCACGGCCAGGTCGGCCAGGGTGAGGGGGGTGGGAACCGAGCCCCACCGCTGCTGTCGCCCCGCATGCTTGGCAGGAACCCCACGAGCCTCACTACCATGCGAGAGCCTGGAGACAATATACGCTCAGATAGCGGGTCAGTGTTTCCCTGAAGGGGCGGGGCCAATGCTAGGCCACGCCCTCGGTGGCGGCGGGGTCCTTCTGGGGCGGGACTTCCGCCTGTTCAGCAGCGACTTCCGGATATGGCGGCCATACCTGCTGATGGGGAGTGAGGCGGCGCCGAGCGAGGTTGAGGGGCCAGCTGAGGCCCACGCGGGCACTGTCAGCGGGCCTGCGGGCGCGAAGCAAAGGGCAAGTTGCGGGAGCTGGGGCCACGCGGCGGGCCGGCCTGTGCGTGATGGTGGAGGACCGGGGTGTGGGTCGTGTAGGTGGCGGGAGAGGCTTACGGACCGATAGGAGGGTGTCGGAGAAGGCGCGTCCGGCGTACCTACCTCAGTAAGCCGTTAAACAGAAAATCCGCAACCGACGGAAGGTTCTCTCGCCTTTAGGCAGGTGAGGAAGGGGTGTCAGAGGACGACGCTCAGATCTGAAAGGACAGTCGGCACATGTCAGCGAGAACCGAGTCTCCTAGGAGCCGAGGCTCAAGAATGATTGCTAAGCGAGGAAACTAACAGTACCCGGTCAGGGCCACGAAGCTAACTACTCGGTAAGGGTCACGAAGCTGACAGTACTCGGTAAGGGTTACGAAGAGCCTGCCCTCCATCCGGCCCTCTGCTTCATGTGACTCCACTTCTGCAAGCGGGTTAGGTAACATCACATTCTCCTTTACACTACAGGAGACTGAGGCACAGGTTAAATAATGTGTTTAAAAATCACAGCTAGTTGCGGTGGGATTCCTTGTAAATACTAAACGGAGAACACCTGATATTTTGGGGGTTCTTTACAATACCGGAGATAATTTCACATTCATATGGGGAGGGAGGAGTGGGAAAGGGCTACATTTACTATGGAATATTGATTTTGGAAACGTATGCTCCAAGTCATTTTGAAATGAAGAAAAAAAATTCAAGTTGCAGAAAAATATGTGCCTAGTAATTCTTTTACACAAAAACTTGCCCATCAAAACAGTACTGTTGTATTGTGGTACAGACCTGTTTACATGAATAGAAAATGAATGGGTATGTACAAATTAGTAGACAAAGAACTGGAGAAATGTACATTAAGCCAACAGTTACAAGTAGGGGTAAGGAAAGGAGTCATGGGGATTTATGGGTGTTAGAACTTTACCAAAGGTTTTTTTTTTTTTGGGGGGGGGGGTGGCAAAAATGTATCCGTATATATGCTTTTTATGTAATAAAATTAATTTTAAAAGTTGACTAAAAATGACATCATCATTTGAGCATCCACTGTTATACACGATATTTGAATAATTTCAGAAATAAAATCCACCTTGAAGAAGTGAAGATTTGAGGATAATGAGAATATGGGCACAAAAGTAAAACATAGTCAAGGATTCCCAAAAGAGGACTTTAAAAGTAATTCTGAACAGTTCATTGTTTATTCCCAGGGAGCATATTTGATGGAAGTTAAGGTGGTGGTGTTAGTTGATTCAAATATGGCTCCTGATATTTTCAGTTGAAATACTAACTTTTTAAAGTATTGATTACTACTAACAAAGTTTTTCATTTTGGATAAAAATTATTAAAGCTTTGCCAAAATCGTACACCTGTCAGTTTTCTGACTCTATAAAAATAGTGTAGCTGGGCCTGGTGGTTCAGGCCTGTAATCCCAGCGCTCAGGATACTGAGGCAGGAGGATCAGGAGGCAGGAGACTCAGTTTGAGGCCAGCCTAGGCTATAGAATGAGACCCTGTCACAAAAACAAAAATACTTTAAAACAACAACCAAAAAACCCTAATAATATCTCTTTAGCACATTGTATTGAGGTTGAGACCTCAAAACTGAAAGGATAAATCCAGAGATTGAACTGAGAACCATCTACTCTTATTGGCAGTAACCATGGAAATGACCATTTAAAAGATGCTAGTTGACCTTAGAATATCAGGAGCCAGTTTTGGTTTGAGCCTCTTGTCATTCATCTTTGGGGAAGTAAAGAAGAAAGCAGAAATTGATGTGCTCACCTGACACGTCCCTTCGTATCTGAGACTAACTGTCACAGTGTTGGCAAGAGCCTACGAAGAGGGTTCTAATCTTGATGACATCACAACTGTTGCTTGGTAGCCAGCCAAATCAACACATTTTCTCACTTGCCATTGGCTACTTGAGGCCATTCCTTGCCCAGACGAGATGCTTAAGATCTCGTTTAATATATGTATTTATTTCTGTCTAACAAATTACTCTTAAACAAACATTCACTTTCCCCAGTCCCTGAAGGTCAGGAAACTGTGTGGCTCAGTGATTCTGGCTCAGTCTTGAAGGCATAGTCAGATAGTTGTCCAGGGATGCAAGTATTTTAAGGTTCTCCTGGGTATGAAGATCTGCTGTAAACTCACTTCCTTGCTGTTGGCAGGCCTCAGTTCCTCCCCACGAGGACCTTGCCGTAGGGCTGCTCACAATCTGTCACCTTGCTTCCCCTGGAGCAGAGATGAGAGAGAAAGCAGGAGCAAGATGGAAGCTACAATGTCTTTTGAACTAATTTTGGAAGTCACATATCACCAATTATCTGTGTTAACTGTCACACTGACCAACCTTAGTACAGGGTGTGAACTTGACTGGTGTAAAGGCCAGGAAGTAGAGGTCATTGTGTACCATATTGAAGGCTAGCTGCCATCATTTCCCAAACTCACCAATAATTACTCGATATTTACACAGTCCCCACGCTCTTGTAGAAATGAAGGAAGTAGAAGTACTGTCCAAATAAGATTAGGAGCCAGTGCTACACATGTACAATTTCCTTAACATCAAATGAGTAGGTGCCCAGGAAGACCACAAAAATGTACTCAGCTTCAGTTACGTAAATTGTTAGTTATATAATACACTTAAATATCCATTTATTAGTCTGTCCAAGGGAGACAGTATCTCTTAACTCCCTCTTATACAGATAAGAAATTTCTACCTCTTCCCATCTTGTTACTTCTAAACATGTATGGTTGTCATTAACTTACTGTTGAAGATCAAAGAGCACAGCCTTCAGGATGGATTATACCTCAACATCAGCAAAACAAAAATCCTTACAACTGGGTCAGAATGCACATTCATGATAAATGAAGAAAAGATTGAGGTTGTCCAAGGTTTTGCTTTACTTAGTTCTATAATCAACACCCATGGAAGCAACAGTCAAAAAGTCAAAAGATGCATTGCACTAGGAAAAGCTGTTGCAAAAGACCTCTTTAAAATGCTGAAAAGTGAAGATGTCATGTTGAAGACGAAGGTGTGCCTGATTCATCCCATGGTATTTTCAGTTCTATCATATGGTTGTGAAAGCTAGACATTGAATAAAGGAGACAGGAGAATTGATGCTTTTGAAATATGGTGCTGGAGACAAATATTGAATAACCATGGCCTGCCAAAAGTACCAACAGATCTGTCCTAGAAGAAGTGTAACCGGAGTGCTCCTTGGAAGCAAGGATGGCTAGACTGCATCTAATGTACTTTGGACATACTGTCAGGAAGGACCGATCCCTGGAGAAGGACATCATGTTTGGGAGAGTGGCAGGTCAGCAAAAAAAAAGGAAGACCTTCAACTAGATGGATTAACACAGTATCTGCAACAGTGGGCTTAAACATAAAAAAGATCATGTGCCTGGCACAAAGTCAGGGAGTGTTTTCGTTCTGTTGTATATAGGGTTGCTAGGAGTTGGACCCAACTCCACGGCACCTAACAATAACAATCACGATGATTAATAACAGTAGCTAGTGATGATTTCTTTTTATGCTACTGACACTGACTTCTCCCTTAATTGAGAGAGCTGATCTTAAAGCTCATATAGATATTAATGGGAATTGGGGGAGATGACAGAATGAGCAATTTGTGCATACACAAACACGGAGATAAATACAGGTACATGTCTGCATTGCTTTAAAGAGTTCGTCTTATTTCACCTTGAAGGAAAAACTGTGCTGTATATGAGATACACATAGAGAAGGTGGGTAAGGGCTATCTATGCTGCCAATGGCCAACAGTCACCTATGTTGTTGTTAGGTGCCATCAAGTCGGTATCCGACGCATAGCGACCCTACGTACAACAGGTGAAACACTATTGTTAGTGCTGCTCCACTGTTCATAGGGTTTTCAATGGCTGATTGATTTTTGGGAGTGGGTTGCCGGGTCCTTCTCCCAAACAGTCACCTATAGTTCTGCCCTATTTCTGGGTGACTCTGTGTCCCTGCTTCTGAAGTCATGACCTCCAGAACAATTCCTCCCTCTGCTCTAGCCTCCTTTCATACTTATGTAAATCAGAGTCTTTTCTGTTGACTAGTGTAGTCCCATAGATCACTGTGAGTATGGTAAAGCCAGAGACTGGTAAAGAAAGCAAGGGTAGTGCTTGAAAGGCCGTACAGGCCAGGGGAACAGAGAGGGAAGGCTGATCTACCATAAGGCCTGACTGGTCTCCTGTGGCACCCCTGCCTTCTTTATTTTTCCTTCCTTTTATTCCTTCCCACTGTCCTTCTCCTTTTTCGTCTCCCTTCATCTCCTTACCTTTTTCTGTTTCTGCATATCCTATTGATTCTTTTCTGCTGGAGAACCTTGACTAATATTCTTCCTTGAAAAAGAAAAAAAAAAGAAAAGAAAAATGCTCAAACCTATAAAAAGTATAAAGAATAATATAAAGAAATGCCAGTATTTCCACCCCCAAACTAACATCCACTGATGTTGAGCTATATTTGCTTGAGAATTATTATCTTTGTTTTCTAATGCTAATAACACAATACCATAGGCTGACTATGTTGTAAAGAACAGAAGTTTATTTTGGCTCGCAATTCTGGTCCAAGCTGGAGAGATCACATCTCCCTCCCCTCCCCCCTCTCTCAGTACTAGGAGGTTGAATTCAGGGCTTCACGCGTGCTAGACAAATCCTCTACCACTGAGCTACACCTCCCACCCCATTTATTATTATTATTATTTTTTTTTTTTGAAACAGGATCTTCCTGAGTTGTGCAGGCTGCCCCTGGCCTCAAGCATGACATCCTCCTGCGTCAGCTTCCTGAGTCGCTGGGATTACCATGCTTTGCGAGTGCTCTGCCACTGATCTGTATCCACAGTCTGTTCTTTATTTTTTATCTCAAGATAGAGTCTTGCTAAATTACACAGGTTGGATCTGGCCTCAAATGTATGGTCCTGATTCTCCTGCCTCCGCCTCCAGAGTCTCTGGGATTACAAACGTGAGCCACCGCACCTGGCCTTGGTGATGAACTTCTTGCTGGTGGAGTTCTGAGGTTGCAGAGGGCATCACATGTTGAAAGAGAGGGAGCATGTGGGAGACCTAGTCAAACCGGTTTATAAAAGCTACAAAGCAGATTCACTCTGAAGATAACACCTTAACCCAATAACCCATTAATCCATTAATCGCATGAATGGCTTAAGCCATTCATGAGAGCAGAGACCTAATCACCTCTTTAAGGTGCCACCAAGCGGGACTTGGTGGCTCACACCTGTAATCCCAGCACTCTGAGAGGCAAGAGGATTCAAGCAAATTCAAGGCTGCCTGGTCTACATAGTTCCAGGTCAGCAGGGCCACACAGCAAGACCCTGTCTCAAAACCCCAAAAGATGCCACCACGTCTCATCTCTTAATATCTCATAATAGGAATTAAATTTCAATATGAGTCTCATAGGGGACAAACCATATTCAAACCATAGCAATTGCTTTTATTAAAGAAATAACCATCACAGATTCAGCTGGATTGCAAGTGCAAGCCTTTCTGACCCCACTTTCCTTCCACCCTCTCAAGAGTTAATCCTTCCCTCAAAGTCAGACGCCACCTGGGGGTGGAGCTCCTGGGTAGAGTGCAGGAGGTCCCTGGGTTTGATTCCCAACACCAGAAAATAAAATAAGAAAATAGCCCTAGGTGCGCTGGCAGAGGCCTGTAATCCCAGCAGCGCAGGAGGCAGAAGCAGAAGGATTGCAGGTTCATCACCAGAGGCAGCCTGGGTAATTTAGTGAGACCCTGTCTCAAGGTAAAAAATAATTGGGGAGGAGGGCAAGAGGTGGAGCTCAGTGGGAGAGCACTTGCAAAGCATGGCAGGTTCCAGATTCAGCCCCCTAGTACCACATACACAAAAAAAGAAAATAATAAAGTATTCTTTCCATCTGTATTTTAACATTTTTACTACAAATACCTGTGTCCATACATAGCACACATTTTTAGCATATATAAAAATTTATACATGCGTGGCACCATATTCTACTTCCTGAGGCTGAAATCAGAGACAGACTGCCTGGATTATAATTCTGTCTGTTAGGGATCTATTTTTATAGTGATGAAAGTGTCTAAAGTTATTAAACAGTGATGGTTTCAAGTCTCCGAACATGCTAAAATCAAAACAAAGCAAAACAAAAAACCCCAATTTCAACATTTTAAAAGAGTGAATTTTGTGGCATATTAATTATACTTCAATAAAATTGTCACAAAAGTATAGACTGAGCATGGTGGTGCATCCCTGTAATCCCAATGACTCAGGAAGTGGAGGCAGGAGGTTTGAAAGTTCGAGGCCAGAGGCAGCCTGCATAACTTAAGGAGACCCTGGCTCAAAATAAAAAATTAAAAAGGAGTTAGAGGCGGAGGTGCAGCTAGTGGTAGAGCACTTGCAAAGTGGGCTCAAGGCCCTGGGTTCAGCCCCTCAGTACTGCAAAAAAAAAAAAAAAAAAAAAAAAGTAGATAACCATTGTTATCTATGTGAGAAAAAAAAAAATCCTGGCTGTACTATGTATATGTTGTGTGACCTTGGGCAAGCTTTTTGGTGTTGTTGTTGGTTGGTTTTTTTTTTTTTTTTTTTTTTTTAGTACTAGGGCTTCATGAATGCTTGACTCACTCCACCACTGAGCTGCACCTAGCCCTTTTTAAATTTTTTTTTAATTTAGAGACAGTGTCTCAATAATTTGTACAGGCTGCCTCTGGCCTTGAACCTGAGATCCACCTGCTTAAACCTCCTCATTAGCTGATAGGTATGGATCACTATGCTCAGCTGGACACAGTATTTTAAAAAGCTTCCTTTGACTGTGCGTTCTCATTTATAAAATGAGATAATCATAGCATCTAACCAGTGTGTTTGTTAGACGTACTGAATGAGTTAACATTTGTATAAACACTTAGGATGTCTTGAGGGAGTGGAGTGATGCCCAGTAAACATTAGCAATTACTCTCTTTCTTTTTTGGGTACTGAGGGGCTGAACTCAGGACCTTGCACATACTTTGTAAGTGCTCTGCCACTGAGCCGCACCCCCAACCCTTTTTTTATTTCTTTAAAATTGAGTCAGGGTCTCACTAAGTTATGCAGGCTCCCTCTGGCCTCAAACCCACGATTCTCCTGTCTCCTGCATCGCTGGGATTACAGGTGAGCGCCATCATGATTGGCTTCAATTATTATTATGGTCTTCTTTTTGTGTGTGTGTGGTACTGGGGGTTGAACCCAGGGCCTCGTGCTTGCATGCTTTCCAAGTACTGTACCGCTGAGCGGCACTCTCAGCCCATCGTTTTACTTTTTGAAACAGGGTCTCACTAAATTACACAGACTGTCTCTGGTCTCAAACTTGTGATCCTCCTGCCTCTGTCTTCCAAGTCACTGGGATTACAGGTGTGCACCACCACACCTGGCCCTATAATTGCCTTCTTTAATTTAGGGTTTTCACTGTGTTGATTCAATGTCCCTGATGATGTATGTGTGTCAACTAGTTGGTTCATTCTAACTGTTTATAATCATTTGCATTTATAATATGTTTATGTCTTTCTCTACTAATGGATGTTAGGCCATTTCTAAATTTGTAATAACAAATTGTAATAAATTTGTAATAACAGTGTTGCAACAAACACTTTCCTACACACATTCTTGGGTGCATATAGGGGTGTCCCAAGGGAAGCTAGATGGATTGACACAGTGACTGCAACAACGTGCTTAAACATAAAAAAGATCCTGTGCATGACACAGTGTCAGGATGTGTTTCACTCTGTTGTACATAGGTTTGCTATGAGTCAGACCTGACTGGATGGGACCTAACAACAACAAAGGGAACTTAGAGGGGAATTACTGGATCTTGCGTATGCACATAATAAACAGAAAACTTATTTATGACCCTCATTAAAGATAGTAAGGGTAGCTTTATTAAAGATAGTAAGGGTGGCATTTGGTGATAGGAAAGGAGGTCTGACTCAATTCTGAAGACATGAGAACTCATAGACAAGGTTGGGAGGGGTGCCAATGTACAGCAAACTACTAAAGAGGAAATACCAGGTATTAGGGCGAATTTCTGGCCAACCTGATTCTTGGTGAAGGCATGTCTGGTGATCAGATATCACCTGGCAGATAGCAGGAGTGGAGGAACATGATCAGATACTGAGGGCTATCACATAGTAAGGGCATGGGACTCTGGCTGCAGTGACTTGCCTTGTGTATGAGTTACTTTGGCACAACTGGGACCAACATACCTAAGAGAACAACTTCATGGAAAAAAAGACTTATTTTGGCTCACGTTTCAGAGGTGTTGCTCCATCATGGTAGGGAGGGGATGGTGGAACAGAGCAGTTCACATCATAGCAACAAGGAAACCAGAGAGAGTGCAGAAAGGGGCCAGGGCAAGATGCAGCTTCTAAGGACACACCTTCAGTGACCTACTTCCTCCAACCAGATCCCACCTCCTACTTTTCACCACTTTCCAATAATGCCATCATATTATGAATCCATCAAGGGATTGATCCATTCACTGGGTCATAGCCTAAATGATCTAACTGTTGTTATTAGGTGCCATCGAGTCATGTCCAACTCATAGCAACTCTCATAAGGTTTTCAATGGCTGATTGTTTCAGGAGTGGGCTGTCACACCTTCTCCCATTTTTGCGGTACTGGGGATCAATCCCAGGTTCTCAGAAAGTGCAGAGCAGCACTCTACCAACTGAGCTAACCATCAGTTCAAATGATCTAATAGTCTCTAAAAATGCCATCACAGATACACATAGAGGTGTGCTTTATTAATCTCCTAGGCTATTCTCAGTCCAATCAGGTTGACAGTGTTAATAGTCACACCAGGATTCACTCTTTCTCCCTGTCTTCACCTCTCCCTTTCCCTCTCCCCTTCTCCTTCTCTCTCTCTCTCTCTCTCTCTCTCTCTCTCTCTCTCTCTCTCTTTCAGTACTGGGGGTTGAACCCAGGGCCTTGCACTTGCTTGCTGTGCACGTACTGGACCACTGAGCTGCACACCCAGCCCATTTTTTTACTTTTTGAGACAGGGTCTTGCTAAATTTCGCAGACTGCCTCTGGTCTTGAACTTGCGATCCTCCTGCCTCCGCCTCCCGAGCTGCTGGGATTACAGGCATGCGCCACAGCACCCAGCTGTCTCTCTCTCTTGAGGGGGTGGTCCCACCATCATGTTACCCACATTGGAACTCCTAGGCTCAAGCACCTCTCCTCCTGGGCCTACAGGTGGGTGCCAGCACATGAGGCTCAGGAGTGTGGACAATGTAGAAATAAACATGAATGCCTAGAGTTAAGGGCACTAGGCATAGTTTCAGGAAGCATTTTTTGCAGTACTTAGCGATTAAACCCAGGACCTCATATATACTTTGCAAGTGCTCTACTACTAAGATGAACCCCCATTCCCTTTTTTGTTTTTTATTTTGGGTCAGGGTCTCCCTGAGTTACATAGGCTGCCTCTGGTTTCCAGCTCACAGTCCTCTTGAGTTGCTAGGGGCCACTGAACCTGACTAACATTGCAAGTTTGTATGCTGTATTGTGTTTCTTTCTTTAACAAATTAATTGGTAGGCAGCCTAAATATATTGTATTGTTGTTGTTGTTAGATGCCGTCAAGTTGGGTCCTACTCATAGTGACCCTAGGTACAATAGAATGAAAGATTAGCAGACATGGCCCATGCCGCACACTATTGTCAGTGCTTCTTCGCTATTCATAGGGTTTTGGATGGCTGATTGTTTTGGGAATGGGCTATCAGGTGCTTCACCCAAGCCTACAGCACCTGGTATTCCCAGACAGTCTCCCCATGCAAGGACTAACCAGGACCCCACCCTGTTTAGGTTCCAAGATCCGAGGGGATTGGACGCCAGGGTGGTATGGCTATAGACAAATATATTCTAGCTTTGGGATGAAGATTGACTCTAGGTTCTAGGCTTGGACAAATGGATAGATTGTGTGTCATTTACATGGATGGAAAGGGGTTATGGAAAACAAGTTTGAGGAGGAAGATCAGGAGTTAAACAAATTTGAGATGCTTTTGCAGCATCCCAAAGAACTCTCTGGGCTGTAGCCATACGTACACTTGTGAGCTGTCAGCTTACAGATGGTATTCTAAGTGATAGCAATGCACATGGTTATCTCCTCCCAGAAGGTGGAGAGAGATAACAAAAGTCCTCCAGAATTTACATATTTGGAGAAGGAAGATCTGGGGAGTGATCCTGACATAGAGGAATAAGAAAAATAGAGAAAAACCAGAAAAGAAAAGAGTGATGTCATGGAAACCAGGAGTGGAACGTGTATCTTTTTCAAATTTTCCAAAGGCTATCTGAAATCCCATGACATGTATGTGCCATAACTATTCTTCTGTTCAGAGTCTGGATTTACTCCATTGCTTTTCTGTTACAAACTACACTTTGATGGACAATTGTGTGTGTGTGTGGTACTGCATAGCCAAACTCAGGCCGTGCATACTGGAAGTGTGCTACTGCTGAACTGCACTCCCAGCCCCCTTTTAATTTTTACTATATTTATTATTGTTATTTTTATTGTTGCAGTACTTGGGGGTTGAATCCAGGGCTCATGCCAGGGTGCTCCCCCACTGAGTCCAACCCCCACCTCTGCCTCTGGCCACTTTTACTTTTTTTTTTTTTTATCTTGAATGAGGGTCTTGCTAAATTATGCAGCTGCCTCTGGCCTTGAACTTGAGATGCTCCTGCCTCAGCCTCCCTAGTTGCCACCACGTCCAGCTAAATGTCTTGATGAACATTTCATGGTCATTTTTATTTGCCACTCTGATAATTTCCTTTGGATATACTCCGATATTTAGGTGAAAGAGAAAACCTATTTAAAAGCTTTTGTTATAAGTTGCACCTTGTCTTTTAGAAAGTTTGCCTCTATTTATACACCCACCTGAATGAATTGTCTCTTTGTCCCCATTCCTTCAATAATATTGGAAATTTCTAGTGATGATGGAAAGGTGGTAAGAACCAGATATTGCACACCAACTTTTTTTTTCAATGTGTGTGGTACTTGGCAGGGAGGACTTTGTGCTTATTTTACAAGTCCTCTACCACTGAGTTGCACCCCCAGCCTCTTTTCTACTTTTTATTTTGAGACCTGGTCTTGCTAAGTTACATAGGCTGCCTCTGGCATTGAACTTGTGATCGTCCTGCCTCCACCTCTCAAGTTGCTGGGATTACAGGTATGTGCCATCATGCTCGGGCTAACATCTTTGTTTTTAAAGTTAAAAAAGAAAACGGTTGACATATACCAATATATTTTCTTTCTTTTAGTGCCAGCTGTGGAACCCAAGGCTTCAGGCATGTTAGGTAAATGTTCTACCACTGAGCTACACTTCCAGTCCCATACCAAGCTTCTTAAACACTATGAAGTGTGTTATTTTATGGATGTTCATAATTTACTCAGGCAAATCTTGTTTTTGTAACTAGGATTGCCATTAATTGTTTTTTCATGTTGTTTTGGTTCTGGTTTTTGGACAGAGTCTGACCCTGAATGACCTATTCTGGCCTCAAATTTGTGGCAATCCTCCCATCAGCCTCCAGAGTGCTGGGATTACAGGCATGTGCTGCCACATGGCCTTAATTACTCTTGTGCCTCCTCTTTGTCTCCTCTCTACCCCCTCACTCGTTCTTTGGTATTGTGGGGTTGAACCCAGGGGCCTCACGCATGCTTTGCAAGTGCTCTACCACTGAGTTGCACCCTCAGCCCATTTTTTACTTTTTGAGTTGTTGTTGTTAGGTGCCATTGAGTCGAGTGACCCTCATAGGGTTTTCAATGACTGACTGTTTCGGGATTGCTTTGGGAGTGGATTGCCAGGTCCTTCTCCCATTTTTGCAGTGCTGGGAATTGAACTCGGGACCTCAGAGACTGCAGCTCAGCATTCTACCAACTGAGCTAAATCTCAGCCCACTTTTTGAGTTAGTTTTTGCTAAATTACACAGGATGCATCCAGCCTCAAACTTGTGATCCTCCTGCTTCAGCCTCCCAAATGGCTGGGATTACAGGTGTGTGCCACCATGCCTGGCTAATTAATAGCTTTTTAAACAACACATTTTTGCTCATTCTTAACCTGTTCCTTAGGATAAATTACTGAAAGCAGAATCGTTGAGTCACAAGCATTTGTGTTTTTAAAGCTGTGGATTATTGTTGTTAGGTGCTGTTGAATCTGTACCCAATTTATAGTGACCCTATGTACAACAGCTGAAACACTATTGTCAGTGCTTCTCTGCTATTCATAGGGTTTTCAATGGCTGATTGCTTTTTGGGAGTGGGTTGTTGGGTCCTTCTCCCAAGCCTACAGCACCTGGTGTTCCCAGGAGGTCTCCCATCCAAGTACTAACCAGGCCTGACCCTGCTTAGCTTGCAAGATCTGACAGGATCAGACATCACAATGATAGGGCTGCAGGCAAAGCTGTAGATATATAGGGTTAAATCACTCTCCAGAAGGGTGGTGTTCTTCCAGAATATCAGCAAGCCATGAAAAAGACTTCTTCGGAAGTTATCTAGAGAACTGCATCCTTAATTGTCTGGCTCATCCAGTATGACTCTATATGGAACATATGTTCAAGTAAAAATTTCAACAGTACTAATTTTGTACATCACACTGAACTGAAGCCCAAAGTTATAAAGATTTTTACCCCAGCTTTATTTTCTAGTCCATGATCCTCTACAGATTATTTTCAACAGGGGCCCAAAATGGTGGATTTTTGAAGCAGAGAGCTTCAGACCACAGTTGGAGTCACATGGCAAAAATTCTCTCTTTCCAAAACATTTCTGTTATAATGACTATTTCAAAACCAGCGAAATTTCTGTTAGGTTGGATTCACTCTGGACTGTAGCTGGCATTTCCCATTTTGTTGTGGTTTAATGGCTGACCAAAAGAAACTCATCTCTTGCTGCGTGAGATCTTGCAGGTGCTTCTGATCTTTTTATTTCTTATAATTTTATTTTTTTGCGATACGTGGGGGTTGAACCCAGGTCCTTGTAGACGCTTTGTAAATGCTCTACCAGTGGCTTGCACCCTGAGCCCATTTTTAATTTTTTATCTTGAGGCAGAGTCTCATTAAATCATTCAGGCTGCCTCTGGCTTTGAACTCAGGATCTTCCTACCTCCACCTCCCAAGTCGCTGGGGTTACAGACGGCGCCACCACCCACGCCCGGCTCTTCTCTCTCTTTTAATCGTTGCTGTATCTGCAAAAGGTTAACATTCCTAATTAGCCTCCGAGGACACCCTATTCACCACTGATACCCCGTGTGTTGGCCCGAGATGGGAGCGTTACAACTCGTCTGCAGATGTTCATGACAGCGCAGAAGGCGATCGGAGGACAAGCCCAGGGTCCACCTGAGCGAGACAGACACCCAGACCCATTGTCACCCATGCCCCGAACTCCCGGCGGACCGCCGCTCCCGCACACCACCACAGGACACAAGCGCCGGTGGTGCGTGCCAGCGATCCATCCAACCTGTCTTTCCTAACCAGGAAAGGGAGTGGGCGGAGCCCGCAACAGGCCCCTCCCCGACGACAGCTTGTCTTTCCTAGGGGCGGGACTTCCGCCACCCACCAGAGGCTACTTCCGGATCAGGACTAGAGAGCCGCAGGCACCGAGGGAGACAGCGCCAAGCGAGCCTGCGGGCTGGGCCGCGGCCCGGCTCGCGGCTGGCGATGCTGGGTGGCGGCTCCGGGGCCGGGGAGCAAGAGGAGGAGGGCGACGCTGCGGGGGCTGTGGCCGCGCCGCCCGCCATCGACTTCCCGGCCGAGGGCTCTCAACCCAAGTTTGATGGTGAGAGGCGGGGATGCCGCGCGCTGCCCTGCGGTCCCCCTTCCACCCGCGCGGGCCGGGCCGCTGCGGGGCTCGCTTCGGGCCTCGGGCTGATTCACCAGCCTCTGGGCTTGAACCCGGAGCCGGGGGTGTGGGAGGCGGCGGTGGCCGCGGTAAGGTAAATACTTAATGAAAGATCGCCCGCGACCCGCTTTTCTTCTTTTTCTTCTTTTGTTTACATTTCTGTTCCTTGATTTCCTCTCTGCGGACCAAGGCCTTCGTATCGCGAAGAACCTCCCTTAAGGCCACTTTCCAGCTCCCAAGCCCTGTGGTTTTGTCAGGCGTTGGGAATGATCCTTGTTCAGCTTCTAGAATGGGGGCCTTGCGGACTGTACGCCTTGCGCCAGGGGTTTTGATTTGTTAACTTCGCTTGTCTTTTGCCTCGCCAATAGGATAACTAGCGATTTCTAATAACTGAGGCAACATAGGAATGCCCAGGTTTTCTTGAGGCTTTTGATTACTAGATGTGGCATAACTAAGTCTAGTTTTCCAGCATCAAGTCCTTGAAAACATTGTCAATCATCACGTCAGAGTGTCAGGTATTTTACTGAAAATGCTGTAGGGTCGTTGGTTGCTACCAGTTGTGTGGGCAGTTTTTGAAATTAAAACGTGCTCTCAAGAATGAATACATTGGGGCTGGGATAGTAGTGATAGAGGGGGTGCTTAGTGTGAGCAAGGCCCTGGGTTCAATCCCCAGCACCACCACCACCACTCCCACTAACAACAGCAGCAACAAAACATTAATTCAGGAGGTTTGAGCTATACAGTAATCCTAACAGAATGACTGTACGTTCATGAATGTATACACTTTCCTTGGAAGCTGAAATAACCATTACTAGGTTGCAATGGATTTCAAAGTGCAAACCTAGTTGAAAAGTTCTTCCCTTTTCATCCTTATACTCTCTGTAATACTTGACCAGCACAACAAACAAACTCAGACCGTGGTGGCAATTCAGGAAGGCTTTTACGGAGGAAAATTGTAAGATAACTGTTTTTTAGTAAATATACAGATTTCCCTCACACATCAGGTGGAATGTGACTACAGCTCAATAGTGTGGAAAATGTTATGTCATAGGGAAAGTCCCATCTGTAAATGTGTAAGTCTGTCTTTTCTGTGACGTTGTGATAAGAGTTTCTGCAAACCAAAGATTATTCTTGAAGGGAGTGATCTTAGATAAGTTTTTAAATTTTTCCTTCTCTTGAGTTACTGATATACTCTTAGGCTTATGTATTGCCATTTCTTCCCAAGAGGCTTAGAATGCCCAGACACAGTTTTATTTATTTTATATCAAAGGTCTGTGAAAAATGTAATTCATTCATTCATTCATTATTCATTCATTCCTTCCTTCTGCTGGGGATGAAAATCAGGCACAAGTTCTCTACCAGGGAGCTATATCCCCAGCCTTGAACTTGATTGATAGCCTTCTGCCTCAGCCTTCCCAGTCCTGGGATTACAGATGTGCATGGCAGTTATTTCTTTTTTAATAGATGTAAAAACTCAGGTGGGGCTGGGATTTGGCTCAGTTGGTAGAGCACTGTGCTGCAGTCTCTGAGGTCCTGAGTTCAATTCCCAGCACCGCACAAATGGGAGAAGGACCTGGCAATCCATTCCCAAGGCAATCCTGAAAAAAAACAAACAGTCAACCATTGAAAACCCTGTGAGGGTCGCTATGAGTCGGATACCGACTCGACGGCGCCTAACAACAACAACAACAAAAACTCAGGTAGTCTGTATGACTTGAGGTGGTCACTCTGCGTGTTAATGGTAAAGTCAGAAAATTCAAAACCTAGGTGCAACTTCAGCAGATCATTGTAGGAATTCTTCTAGAGTAAACATCAGCCTCTGATATGGTCACTTTAGGCTCTGTGGAGCTGTGTGCATTAGGAGGGCCAGCAGTAAGCCTACTATAAGGCTCATTTTCTTCTTTCATCTGTCACCAGTGTTTCAAAAATGTTATCTTGGATTGATTCTCCAGGCTGGCCTTTCTCTTAATAATGGATTGTGTTGAGCATATTTTCCTGAGGAGATTGGATTAGGTCATCCCTTCCCTATGTGTTTAATCCTGTTCTGCTTGGCCGAAGGCTGGAATTCTCATTCCACTGGGATCTTCATCTCATTTCGTACTATTTTATGAGAACTTGGCTTCGTCTTTCCTTTTAGCCACTTTTTCTCCTTCTCTTTTGACTAGGAAATGGGGATTTTCAGCTTCAGCCTTCATTTCTTTCCAGTTTTACTTCATTGAATATCCACTGACCTTTTAAAAGTTGTCATTTTCTTGAATTATTAGAGGTTCGTTTGACTATACTGACCAACCATGCATTCCCCTTGTCTCTCTCTTGTCTCTCTGTCTCTTTCTCTCTTTTTGTATTAAAAAATAGAATTTTCTGTCCTGGGGATGTGCTTCAGTGGTACAGCAGTGGCCTAGCATTCACAAGGCCCTGGGTTCAGTCCCCAGTACTACCCCCGCCAAAAAGACCTAAAAAGTAGATTTTTCTCACTGCAGAAAAACTATCCATAAGCTCACCACCATGAACAACCAGTGTATGTTTTTTTAAATTTCACGTTACAAAATGTATTGAGCATTTAGAAAAGCATGAAGAAGAAAAAATTTTTTAAAAAAATGCCCATAATTCAAACTGGGCACATGCCTCTACAATCCCAGTTCTTGGGAGGGGGAGACAGGAAGATCAAGAGTTAGAGACTAGCATGGGCTAGATAGCAAGACCTTGTCTTTAAAAACACCCCAAATGTACAGCTCGGCATGGTGGGGTGTATCTGTCATCTCAGCACTTGGGAGGCTGAGGCAAGAGGAGCAGTGCAAACTTGAAGCCAGTCTGGGCTACAAAGTGAGACTCTGTCTCCCAAGGCAGTCCTGAAACAATCAGCTGTTGAGAACTCTATGAGGGTCACTGTCAGTTAAATCATGTTTCAGAATGTGCTGTTTATCATTATGAGACATGCTTACCAGTAACCTTTTCCTTTTTCAATTTTTAGAATCTGATGTTCCAGCAGAACTCCAGGTGTTAAAAGAACCCCTCCAACAGCCAACTTTCCCTTTTGTAGTTGCAAACCAACTACTACTAGTCTCTTTGTTGGAGCACTTGAGCCATGTGCATGAACCCAACCCACTTCATTCAAAACAGGTGTTTAAGTGTAAGTAAGAATAAACTGATACTGCTGAAAAGGCTTGTAAAGTTGCTATGTTTAATGTTGTGGGAAGCAGCTGATGTGTAAACAGTGGGTGTGAAATTAGTGTGAATCATTTGCATTCCTTAAATTCATTTCATAATTTCCTTTAGGTAATTCCTTATGGGGGCTGGTATTTTAGCTCAGTTGATAGAACGCTGCTTTGCAGTCTCTGAGGTCCCAAGTTCGATTCCCAGCACCGCAAATAATGGGAGAAGGACGGGGCAATCCACTCCTGAGGCAATCCCAAAACAGCCATTGAAAACCCTATGAGGGTCACTATGAGTCGGATTCGACCCAATGGCACCTAACAACAACGATGTCAATTCCTTATGAATGTAATCACTGGGGGCCTTAAAACTGCATGTCAATAAGTATAGTTCTTTTGTAGAGTATGGTATGTGGAGTATGATATGTGATTTTTTCAGATGAGCTCCTGATCAGTGAGTGTACCTCTTGTTCCTTCTCTTGTAAACAATTAACCTCCAAGATTAACGTGTGTATAAACCTAGCTTTTCCTCGTAAAGGTTTTTGTATCTATTGTTGTTATTACTCTTTGTTCTCAGGATGCTCTTTAAAATTACCATCTTATTGGCCTTTTAAAAATTATTTTTCCAGCCGGGCACATGCCTGTAATCCCAGCGGCTTGGGAGGCGGAGGCGGGAGGATCGCAAGTTCGAGACCAGAGACAGTCTGCGTAATTTAGCAAGACCCTGTCTCAAACCAGTACTTGCAGAGCATGCAAGCGGGAGGCCTGGGTCCAATACCCAGTACCGCCAAAAAAAAAAAAAATTATTTTTCCAATATTGGAGGGTGGAACCTAGGGTCTCATGCATTCTAGGCAAGCACTCTACCATTGAACCGTATCCCCAGGTTCCCCCTTTTTTATAATTTTAGTTTTGAGACAGAGTCTTACTAAGTTGCATAGGCAGCTTGTGGCCTCGAACTCACCATCCTCCTGCCTCAGCCTCCTGAGTTGCGGGGGTTATAGGCATGCCTGGCTTACACCTTTCTAATAATAGTTTTCCATATTCTTCTTAAAGTACTCTGCCAGACCTTCATCAAGATGGGGCTGCTGTCTTCTTTTACGTGCAGTGATGAATTTAGCTCACTGAGACTGCATCACAACAGAGCAATTACTCACTTAATGAGGTCCGCCAAAGAGAGAGTTCGCCAGGTAAGTCCTCACGCTGTGCTTTGTGTATGATTAAAAGTAGATCTGAATTTCAAGAGAACTATATGTTAGAGCATTGTGAAATCCAGGTTTTTAAAAGTATAAAAAACTTTATTTACTCAACAGTACATGTTGAATGACTGCTGTGTTAGGCTTTTTTGTTGGTGCTGCGGTAAAAGCATTGAATAGAGTAGATGACAATCTCTGCCCTCGTGGCGCTTATGTTCTGATAAGAGGACAGTACACAACAGAAAAAGGTATAAGAGAACATCTGGTGGTGGTGGTGTTAGGTGCTGTCGATCAGATCCAACTCATAGCAACTCTGTGTACAACTGAACAGAACACTTCTCATCACTGTGCAGTGCTCAGCACTATGCCAGTGCTTCTCTGCTATTCATGAGGTTTTCAGTGGCTGGTTGTTTTTTGGGAGTGGGTTGCTGGGCCTTCCTCCCAGCATATAGTACCTGGTGTTCTCAGGCGGCCTCCCATCCAGGGACTAACCAAGCCTGACCCTGCTTAGTTTCTGAGATCTGACAGGAGTGGGTGCCAAGGTGGTAGAGCTGTGGAATATCCAGTGTTAGGTGGGGTAACACACAGGGGAGACCCAAGGCAGTGAGGAGGTTTAGCAAATGTCGAGAGGGGCTGTGTGACTTTCACGTAAGGTGGGCTGGGAGGGCCTCACTGAGACAGTGGTCAAGAGCTAAAGCTAAGAGAAGGAGCCATGCAGGGAAAGCATTCCAGGCAAGGAGATGGTAAGTGCAAGGGCCCCGTGGGGACTGTGCTGTCGGCAGTGTACTGGTTGGAGCTGCCAGGCAACCATATGGCTGGAGTAAACAATAGGGGGGGTTAGGAGGGAAGACAGGGGGATTGGGGCCAGGGGACAGATGGAGTAGGAATCGGGGGACCATTTTAATAGGATGAGAAGCATCATAGGATTTTGAGTGTAGGAATGATATAATCTGACATTCAGGCTCACAGAACGTAACAGTATCACACCTGCGCCTGTGCTGAGAATGGATTGAGGGTGTCAAGGGCAGAAGCAAGGGAGACAGGTGCAGTCATACAGGTGAGAGATGATGTGGCTGGTGAGTGGGACAGGAGCACTGGATCTGGGGTAGGGGTTCAGGGAGATGAGGGGAGTGGTCAGCTTCTGCATATATTTTGAAGGAGAAGTCAACATTTATCCAAGGAGCTCCTTGCAAATAAATTCCAGCTTTGAAATATTTTCAGTTGTAAAGTATTAAGTAATATTTAAATGCTATTTTTTTGTTAAAGTTGGTGGAGCATCTTGGGCTATTAATGTGATGTTGAATTTGATCGATTTCTAATTCTTTTCAAAATGGTTTTTAAAACTAAGTTTTTGGTTTTAGGATCCTCACGAGGATAAGTCTTACATGCAGAAAATCAGGTACGTATCAGGTGCTTTTTTGATTATGCAAAGACTAAACTATCCAAAAGAGATCAAGATTAAGAAAATATTAGTTTTGGGTTTTGGGTATAGTGGTGTATACCTGTAATCTCAGCACTTGGGAGACTGAGACATAAGGATTGACCCAGGTTCGTGGCTATCCTGGGCTACATCGAGTTTTCTAGGCCAGCCTGGGGTGTGTAGCAAGACCCTGTCTCAAAAAAACAGTGTTGGCCGGGCGCAGTAGTGCACGCCTGTAATCCCAGCGGCTTGGGAGGTGGAGGCAGGAGGATCACAAGTTTGAGACCAGAGTGAGATCCTGTCTCAAAAAGTTAAATGGGCTGGGGGTGCAACTCAGTGGTCTAGCACTTGCAGAACATGCAAGCACGAGGCCTTGGGTCCAACCCCCAGTACCACCAAAAAAAAAAAAAAAAAAAAAAAAGTTTTGGAGTTAAAAGGTAATATTACCATATTATTGTTAGGTGCTGTTGAGTCAGGTCCAACTCATAGTGATGCTGTGTACAACAGAATGAAACACTCCTCAACACTGTGCCATGCCCCGCACTATGTCAGTGCTTCTTTGCTGTTGTTAGGATTTTCAATGGCTGATTGTTTTGGGAGTGGGCTGCCTGGTCCTTCTCCCATTTTATACAGTACTGGGGTTCAAACCCAGAGCCTCAGGACAGAGCAGCCCTCTACCAACTGAGCTAAACCCCAGCTTCTAAACATTAGGGTAGTTTATGAAAATTTTACATATATATATATGTATATATATATATATATGTATATATATATATATATATATATATATATATATATATATATATATATACGTATGTGTGTGTGTGTGTGTGTGTGTGTGTATTAAAAGGCATATGACAGTAGGTCGGGTGGCAGCAGTGGACTTCTGGCATAGAACCTCACATCATGATGGATGAACAGAGAGTGAGAGCGAGCGAGAGAGAACATGGACTTACTGGAACCCAGAGGTCTGGGTACAAACTCAAAAGGCCCATTCCCACGGACCTGCTTCCACAAGGATAGAATCCACCTCCCAAAGTTCCATAGGTTTCATAAACAGCGCCACCAGCTGGGCACCAAATGTTCAAACATATGACCTCTAGGGAACATCTTAGAACCATGACAGTTGTTAGGTGCTGTCTAGTGGTTTCTGACTCATAGTGACCCTCACAGTGTTTTCAGTGTCTGATTGTTTCAGAATGGCCTTGGGAGTAGATTGCCATGTCCTTCTCCCATGAACCATGACGGTGCCTGAAATTAATGAAGCCCCTTTGCTTTTTTTTTTTCCCCCTTGGTACTTAGGGGTTGAACCCAGGGTACTCTACCACTGAGCTGCACCTCCAGCCCCCTTTTAAAAAAATTATTTTGAGACAGAGTCTCGTTAAATTGCACAGGCTGTGTCTCACCTTCTACTCCCAATCCTCCTGCCTCAGCCTCCCGAGTAACTGGGATCACAGGCGTGTGCTACAACTTCTGGCTCCTCCTCAGTATTTTCATTACACTCTCGATATACTTAGCCAGTGTCCTGCATATAGAATGAAAATTTTCGTTTGAACTCATTCTTTCCAGATCATTGCAATTTAGTGACAAATGAGTTTGAGCAGGTTGGTGAGACAATGAGCAACTATGTCCTAGATGACTTTGATTGCCTCATCTTTTGATATTGATGACTTATTTGCATTTAACTTTTAGGTCGAGGGAAATAGCCTTTGAAGCACAAACTTCGCGTTACTTAAATGAATTTGAAGAGCTTGCCATCTTAGGAAAAGGCGGATACGGAAGAGTGTACAAGGTTGTTTTCTGTTTACTCGTTTTGACTCTGGAAACACATGTACTTTGAGGAGGTGTTTTCATTATCGTTATGCTATGAAGTGCTCAGAGAATTCCTAGACATCGTGTACATCTACTTTTCATTAGGATTTATCAGTTACAGAGAAGTGGGCAGGTTTTAATTTTTTCATAACCGCGATACTTAGATGGATTCTGGAATCTTTGTATTTCTGTTCTTATTAAAAATGTGTTACTGAAAAAGCTGTGCTACTGGATTTTCGGGTTTACATAGTTTTGGTGGTGTTCCTGTTCTTTAGACCTGTACCTTCTGGGAAGTGGACTCAGTACAGTTTACAAGGTAGGTGGTCTAGCTGCTGGGGGCTGACTTCCTAGAACACAGGAAGGAAGAGACATGGCTTCATCTTAATTTGATTTCTGTGGCTAGATTGGATTATCTAACCTTAGATTAGGACTTTGATAGTTGGCATTTAACAGAATTTAATACTTTGGTTTTTCTTCTGTGTTTTAGGTCAGGAATAAATTAGATGGTCAGCATTATGCAATTAAGAAAATCCTGATTAAGGGTGCAACTAAAACAGATTGTATGAAGGTATGGCTTTAAAAAATGATTTGAACTTGGCTTGGTGGCATACACTTAGCTACTGGGGAGGCTGAGGTGGGAGGATCACTTGAGCCCAGGAATTAGAGACTAGCTTTGGCAATGTAACTAGAACGCCTCTCAAAACAAACACCACACCAAACCAAAAGGTTTATTCTGAATAACTGTGTATTTGATTCCTCTTGAAAGAGTTATATATCTATATATTTGGATATATTTGGCAAACCCTAGGTGGTGTGGATTGCTGGTTTATTAAGAGTCAGATTACTAGTAGAGTATGTTGTTGTTGTTGTTGGGTGCCATCGAGTCGTCTCCGACTCATAGCGACCCTTATAGGGTTTTCAATTGCTGACTGTTTTGGGATTGCCTCGGGAGTGGGTTGCCACATCCTTCTCCCGTTATTGTGGTGCTGGGAATTGAACTCAGAACCTCAGAGACTGCAGAGCATCGCTCTACCAACTGAGCTAAATCCCAGCCCTAGTAAAGTATAGTGAATGTCAAAACTAAATTTTTATTTGACGTAATTTTTGTAAACACTTCAGACTGATCCCATCTCAGGGTCAGTGAAGAAATTAAAATTTAAATAAATGGTTAACATACCATACAGCTTGTTACAAAAAACATGAGCCCAGTTCAGATACAAGCATCCTGTTTGACATGCTGTGCAGTCCTGGACATAATTGCCGTGTCCTCAGAGCCACTGTGTCTCCAAATATTGAAATAGGAGTGACAAGATGGGTATGATGGCACACACCTATAATCCCAGCACTCAGGAGGCAGAGGCTGGAGGATAATGGGTCCAAGGCCAGCCTGGGCTATAGAGTGAGACCCTGTCTCAAGAAAAAAAGAGGGCTGGGGTATAGCTTCGTGGTAGAGCTCTTGCTTAAGCCTATGCAAGGTTTCAGGCCCTGGGTTCAATCCCTAATGCTACCAAAAAAAAAAAAAAAAATAGGAGTGACAGGTGGTTTTACTCACTTGAGGTGATACAGGAATCAAAAGAGAGGATGATAAGTTAGCTGTGATAACATATAAAGTGCTGTTTAAGTGATGAAGTGGCTGTGACCCCTCCCATTGGTCTCTCACAAGAGTATTTCCTGTATTTTAACATAGTACAGATCCCTTATACAGAGGGGTTTTTATTATTTTGCCTTTGAAAGAGAATTATTTGAGATCTTGAACATGTAACAAATGGCAAGGAAAAACCAAATCTAATCACCTAATTTTTTAGGTTTTACGGGAAGTCAAGGTACTGGCAGGTCTTCAGCATCCTAATATTGTCGGCTACCACACTGCCTGGATAGAGCATGTTCATGTGGTCCAGCCACGAGGTAAGTAGTTTTGGATGCTAGAAGTCAAGCATTCCTAGTCAGAAAACCTGAAATCTGAAAAGCTCCAAAATCCAGAACTTTTTGAACATGTACCATGGGAGAAGGATGTGATAGTCCACTCCCCAAAACAGTCAGCCATTGTAAACCCTATGAAGGTTGCTATGAGTTGGGCTTGACTCAGTGGTACCTAACAACAACAAAATATATCAGTTATTTGAATAAACCTGTATTTATTTTGATTTGTAGTCTCACTTGGTGTTATCTATATATTTCACCTTTGTTTTTGAGTATAAAATTGATAAGCTGGTCTACTTCCTGATTTTTGTGTTATTTCTGTCCTGCAGACAGAGTTCCTATTCAGTTGCCCTCTCTTGAAGTGCTTTCTGACCAGGAACAGGACAGGTATGTGGACTGGTGTTATTTAAATACATTAGACATTTTTTTTTACTGTTTCCTGCAGTGACTTGCTTTTTCCTTTTGCTACTAGGAACTTGAGATGAGTGTTGTAGACTTTTTGCTTATTCTCATTACAAAATACTAAACTACTTCCTCCTCTTAGATATTTTCTGTCAATATTGGTTGTATTTATTAACTTTTTTTGACAGGGTCTCGCAGGGTAGCTAAGGCTTACCTCAAACTCGTGATCCTCCTGTGTCAGCCTCCTGAGTCCTGGGATTATAGGCATGTGCCTCCATGCTTGGTTTTCTGTCAGTATTTTAAGTAATTTGCTGCTAGACAGATTGGAAACCTTTTTTTTTTTAGGTAGTGACAAGAGTCATACAGACTTACGGGAACAGCTGAGGTGCTCTTGTTGTTTTTTTGCATTTTCTATCTTAACTGTTTTTTCTTCCAGAGACCAATACGGTGTTAAAGATGATGAAAGCAGCTCATCCATAATCTTTGCTGAGTTCACCTCAGAAAAAGAAAAAGCCCTGGGAGACTCTCACATTGAAAACGCAAATAACCAACTGGTGAGCTACACCACTGACTTGGTCATAAGGGACAGCAGTGAATTAGAATCGTCCATTGAGCTCCAAGAAAATGGCTTGGCTGATCTGTCTACCAGATCTATGGTGGAGCATCAGCTGCCGCTCAGGCATGATTCGGACCTGGAAGGGAATCTCACATCCACCGAGGAGTCCTCTGAAGAAAACTTGAACTTGTTGGGGCAGTCAGAGGTAGGGTGCTTTTCCAGAGCCTACCGGTGTGATGTCTCCCCGTGATAAGTATATAAAAGAGTGTGACCATGCACAGCCTTCCTGCTTCCTCAGCTGCTTGCCTGGCTGCCCTTCCCTCTGCTCTGCCTGTCTTGCCCTGTGTTTTGTCTGTTGGACTCACTGCGGTCCCTTTTGCCACACGGCCTCTGTACTTGGTCCTCTTTCTTTGCAGAGATAACTCCCACTGACCCTTTTCTGCCCTCCCCACCGGGTCATTGCTCTCCCAGATACTCTTGAATGTGTGCCCTGGGATTCATGGCCTCATTCCTAACTCTGTTTCTGTTGTATGTTAGCATCATGTTGTGAAAATACATTTATGAGTCAGGTGTGGTTATATCCATGCATGATCCCAACACTCAGGGGGGCGGAGGTGGGAGGATCGTGAGTTCCAGGCCAACCTGGGCCTCCCAACCCTGTCTCAACCTCAGAGGAGCCTGGTATAGTGGCCACGCATGTCATTCTAGCACTTGGGAGGTAGAGGTGGGAGGATCATGAGTTCAAGGCCAGCTTGGGCTACATAGCACGTTCCAGGCCAGTTTCTATTTATAGACTATGATATTTGGTGAACCTTACAGATTACCAGGTCAGTTTTCAGAGTACTTACACTGAGGGTTATGCTAACATGCAGGTCCGACTCCCACTATATACTTACCAGTATTATTAGTATTAAAAAAAACTTGAGTATTAGCTGGGCATGGTGGCACACACGTGTAATCTCCGTGTCTTGGGAGGCAGAGACAGAAGGATCCCAAGTGTGAGCTTAGAGGCAGCCTGTGTAACTTACTGAACCCCTGTTTCAAAATGAAAAATGGGCTGGGGGTGCAGCCAGTGGTAGAGTACTTGCAATGTATGAGTGAGGCCCTGCGTTCAAGTCCCAAATACTACAAAAATAAAAATAGAAAACTTGAGTATTAACAAAATCTACATAATCTGTGAGGTTAGGATTACAAAACTGTATATACCATCTATATATACACAACATGGAATTAACTCTGATCGAGGAATATGTGTTTCTATATAGATTTTTTTTTTCCCATGGAGCACAAAACTGAATGGGTTCACTTGACTCCAGAGGAATTGGGTTTGGGGGATATTTTCATCAGAATCATTTCATGTCCATGTTATATTTAGAAAATTTTCCTTGATGCATAAGTAAGTGGGCTGCATTAAACTTAATGTTTGTTTACGTTTTTCCTGAGTAAGTTATTAGTTACGTACAACGTGAAGTCAGCCAGAGTATCTACCGTTGGGCGTATACTGAGAACGGTAGGATACTATACAGCCATTCTGGGATGCTTTACACTGGCTGTTTGTGTAGTGAGCAGACCAAGCCAGTGTTAAGACCAGTTCCTCAGTGTCACATTCGAGAGCTTCTGCCAGTGGACCCTGCCTTCCTGCAGCGTGGCCCACCCCTGCCTCTTCGGGTTATCACACACTATGTTAATGATCCCTGTGCTTGTGTGTGTCCTTCAGGAGACTTTGGGCTTCTTGGGCAGGCCTGTGTCCCCAGCAGTTAGCCATAGTGTTCAGCTTAGAGTCGGCCAGAGTTGTTGTTAGGTGCTGTCGAGTTGGGTCTGACTCACAGTGACCCTATGTACAACAGAGTAAAACACTCTTAGACCCTGTGCCATGCCTGGCACTATGACAGTGCTTCTCTGCTATTCATAGGGTTATCAATGGCATATTGTCCTGTCATTGTTCCAGGAGTGGGCTGCCAGGTCCTTCTCCCATTTTTGCAGTGTTGAGGATCGAACCCAGGGCCTCAGAGAGCATAGAGCAAACACTCTACCACCTGAGCTAACCCCAAGCCCTACGCCAGTGAGTGAGTGTTAATAAATGAGCAGTGTGAGTGGCTCGGCAGAGACGGGAGCCTGGCATGTGTCTTCCCGTAGGTGCGATACCACCTGATGCTGCACATCCAGATGCAGCTCTGTGAGCTGTCCCTGTGGGACTGGATAGCCGAGAGGAACAAGCGGAGCCGAGAGTGCGTGGACGAAGCCGCCTGTGAGTACCGTCAATGCCGCAGTGGGAGCTGACAGAGCCGCACGTCTCCACCTGGTGTAGGAGTTGCCTTCTGGGGGTTTAGGATAAAAACGAAAGCAACCCCCCAAAGCCCCCAAAGAAACAGTTTTTCTCATTTCAGTATTTTTCAAAAAACAAATAGGCATTTAGAAGATAAATATTTCTGCAATTGTTGTTGTTGTTGTTGTTAGGTGCCGTCGAGTCGGTATCCAACTCATAGTGACCCTCATAGGGTTTTCAATGGCTGATTGTTTTGGGATTGCCTTGGGAGTGGATTGCCAGCCCTTCTCCCATTTTTGCGGTGCTGGGAGTTGAACTCGGGACCTCAGAGACTGCAGCGCAACGGTCTACCAACTGAGCTAAATCCCAGCCCATTTCTGCAATAGCTTGTTGATTATTTAAGTGGAAATGTGGTGGAATGTAGCTTGATTTTGCACGTTTTTTATTTTCTGAGAGACAAAACTTAAATGCTTGTGTCATTTCATTTTTTCTTAAGCCTGAAACTGTGATACTCTTTATTTGAAAAAATTCTTTGTATGATTCAGGTTCCCCCAACACCTGAGTTATATATCCTTCTAGAAATAGTCTGTTGGCTAATATTGTGAAAACATAACAGTCGTTCTTAATTTTGGCACATGTTAGAATCTCCTGGGGAACTTTGAAAATGATTTTTAAAAAGACTAACTCTACAGTTTATTTTTATTTTTTATTTTATTTTTTTGCTTTACTGGGGAAGTTGAACTCAGGGCCTTGCATGTACTCTGCAAGCTCTTTACCACTGAGTGGCACCCCTAGCCCTTTTTAAACTTTTTATCTTGTGACGGGGTCTTGGTACTCAGGCTGCCTCTGGCCTCGAACTCATGATCCTCCTCCTTCTGCCTCCCAAATTGCTGGGAGATGACAGGCGTGACCACCACATCTGGTCTAACATTACAGTTTAGAAACCTGAGAAACACTGCCTTACCCAGAGATCAGTGACCATCAATAGCAATGTCATGTTTGTTTTGGTGCCCGCTCTAAATTCACTTACGTCATTAGATTGATACATGAATTACTTCATTTACTTTTTTCCCCTATACACTTCATTTGTCAGCCATTTTTTGAAAATGGGGCGTTTCAGATCTTCCAGGTGATGGAACCTCACCTACCCTCCCCGGTCCCCCACACTATTATTATTATTATTTTTTAAACAGGGTCTTGCTGGGCAGTCCAGGCTGGCCTCAAACTCACCTTCCTCCTGCTTCAGGCCCCCAAGTGCTGGGATTAACAGGTGTGGGCCATCATGGAAGCTTGTCCCTTGAACAGACAAAATTGATCTTTTTTCTTATTCGATTATTTGTGACAATGTCTTTACCGTGGCTGGGACACCAGCATTATTAGCATCAGACCTCAGGATGTCAGGGCTAAAAGGAACTTAAGCTAGGTTCAATCTAGCCACTCAGTGCCTGAGAATTGTTTAAAAAGTAATTAATGCAGGACCACTGGGTGAAATCAGAGGTCTCTTTCTGGCAACACAAAGTCCTGGCCTCTGATGTTTCTTTTGCTAGATGAGGATCCCTTCCTGCTTAGTTCTAGGTTTGAGACCCTTCTGGAGCATTGACTAACAGCTGGAGTGTTGCCTAAGTGTCCAGTGTTAATGTATTTAGAACTATGTTAACATTTAGGTGTTAATGTAATGAGTTAAAAAAAAAAAAAACAGGGGAGTCAGACACGGTGGTTTAGGCTTATAATCCAGTGACCCTGGAGGCTGAGGCAGCGGGATGGCAAGTTCAAGGCCAGAGGCAGCCCGCATCATTTAGCGAGACCCTGTCTTAAAATAAAAGATAAGAACGGGCTGGCGATGCAGCCCAATGGTAGAGCACTTGCAAAGGATGTGTGAGGCCCTAGGTTCAACCCCTAAGTACTGCAAGAGAATAGGAAAAAAGGGGAAATGAAACTGTTTTATAATTCCAGGTCCTTACGTTATGGCCAGTGTTGCAACAAAGATTTTTCAAGAATTGGTGGAAGGTGTATTTTACATACATAACATGGGAATTGTACACCGAGATCTAAAGGTAAGTGGAGCCACTAAGTCCTTGAATGCAGTGGTGGGCTTCTTGTGAAGGGTGACTTGATAAGACTTCATTGAATTCACTGAGATGACGGACCCTCATTCATTTACTGGGAAGTTCGTTTATCATTATTTACACATTCATCATCGTCCCATAGGTTCAGAACAAGAAATCCTTAGATTGAATTTAAAAGCAATAATTTTGGGGTATTTCAAATTTCTCCATGGAGTATGAGTACTGATTTTCAGGTATTAAGCGTGCTGAGTACTAAAAAAAAAAAAAAATGGTTATCCTAAGTATACTTGTTGTTGTTAGGTGTTGTTAGGTGTCGGTGTTGGACTCATAGCGACCCTGTGTACAACAGGCGAAACAGTATTGTCAGTACTTCTCTGCTATTCATAGGGTTTTCAATGGCTGATTGTTTTTTGGGAGTGGGTTGCCAGCTCCTTCTCCCAAGCCTACAGCACCTGGTGTTCCCAGGTGATCTCCCATCCAAGTACTAACCAGGCCCAACCCTGCTTAGCTTCCAAGATCTAACGGGATTGGACACCAAAATATACTTAGTACCGTCAAAAATACTCAAATATTATTACAATCTTAGAGGTCAAATCAATTTCTGCACTTAATTATTTTCACTATTTAAGAGAAAATATAAGAACTCTTCTAGCTTCTATCCCCAAAAGACTTATCAAGAAAAAGAGAAAATATATTTTCTTCTGTGGCTCTCAAGTTTTAAAGAAATTTGCCTACTTTTCAAGTGAAAATGAAATCATGGGAAAGGCACTTAAAGATTAAGGAACATAAGCATTAAGGTGCAAATCACTTTATTTTCTGCAAAAGGTTTATGAACCAATAGTTTGTACATTGGGGTGTGAAGGCGATGGGTTAAGTGTTTTCTGGTACATGCCTGGCCAGAAAACAGCGTTTGAGTTGCTGAGATTTTCCGGCCCTGAGGAGCTTGGAGGTCTCAATTCAAGAGGGAGTCTAAGTCATAACAGCAATATACTGAATTCCATATCTTCTCCGGGAGAAGCTGTCTCAGGTGGTATTTGTATTTCTCACCATAAATATTTCTGACGTTTCTTTTACAGATGTCCTCCAGGGATAAAAGTCTCTGAGATAACTTTATTAGGGTTTCCCTTAAAAGGTCGAACTCTGTTAGCATGATACCTGCAGGCAGGATCCCTTGTTTATTGGTTAGTCTCAAAGGGTAAGCGCGATAAAGCAGCCTTGCGAGAAGCGTGTTTCTGATGTTGGAACGACGCTGAAGGTACATATAGATGGGAGATTCCCCATTTCTTGTTAAAATGTTCACACTTGCTTCAAACTCCAGCAAGAGATTGATTATGGCCTCTCTGCCTCCCAAACATGCCTCGTGGAAAGCTGTCTGCCCCTCGTGGTCCTGGGCGTTGACCTGGGCCCCATGAATTAGCAGCAGGTGGATGCAGCGCACACCCGCCCCTAGCAAGCGGCCTGCTTTGCTTGACGCAGTGGACACGGCCAGCTTCAGGGCGGTGCTCCCCGTGGAAGCGATGGTACAGTTGACGTCTGCGCCGCACTCGATGAGCGTTTCCATCATGTCCTTATTCAGCATGTCCGCAGCCAGGTGGAGGGGTGTCATGCTGGACTCGTTAACAGCGTTGACCTGGGCCCCATTCTGGGCCAAGATGGAGAGAACTGGGTGGGTCCCATATCTTATGGCCAGGTGCAGAGGTGACTGTTTGTTGCTGTTGTCCACCCGGGCATTCACCTGAGCTCCGTGTTCACACAAAATGCGGAGACACGCCACGGCATTGTTGTGAACGTCCGTCAGGATCCTTTGGATTCTGTTGACTGGTTTTATCCAGGTGGTCGACGTGATTGGCCAGTGCAGCAGCATGAGGTGAAGAGTGGTGAGGCCCTGTGTGTCCCTGGAAGATAGTTATCACACGTGACACTGAGATTCGCTCTATGTGAAGAAGCCATGTTTAAGAAGGTAGCACTTAGGTGCAGTGGTGCCTGCCTGTGACCCCAGCGACTCTGGAGGCTGATGCAGGAGGATTGCAAGGTCCAGGGCAGAGACAGCCTGTGCAACTTAACGAGACGCTGTCTCAAAATAAAAATATGCAAAAAGGGAGCTAAGGGTGCGGCTCAGTGGTGGAACACTTGCCTAGTGTGCATGAGGCCCTGGGTTAGACCCCCAGTAACAGAAAAAAAAAAAGGTGGCAAGAGTTTGCTTCTAGTAGTGGCCATTAAACTTAACTTTAGAAAAGTGTTTTGAAGTCTGCATTGCTGGGTAGTGTCTCAGGATCTCCCAGGGTTTTGGGGGTCCTGTTTTGGGGTTTTGGGTAATGTGATGGGGCCTGGCTTCTTAGAGAAGCCTGTTTCAGCTTTGAGGCTCCTGTTGGGCCTGTGGGTCCCCTTCAAGGCTATGCCTTGGTTGTTTCTGTGTCCCTAGCTCCTTGCCCACTGCTGGGCTGGGCATTTGACTGAGAATTGTGTGGACTTGGGTATGACCTGCTGTCACCCCAGGAGTGAGCCCCCAAAGCCCAGAAGTCCCATGTGCTTAGTTGAGTGGCTGTCTGTTCTCCCCCGGCATATTTTGCTCATGTGGAAGTAGCGGGAGAATAGAGGACAGGCATGAAAGCAGAGACTTAGGGCCACTGTGAAGTGAGTGAAGCCCGCTCACTTTTGCTCTCTGCTCTAGCCCACTGGAATGAGTGTTTTATGAGGTGGTCCTCATCTCTCAGGACTACCTCCAAATTTATTTATTCAGGCAGAGAAAGGGAAATCTGGCTTATTTCCTCAGGAGGTGGAGGCAGGAGGATCTCGAGGTGGAGGCCAGAGGCAGCCTGCATAACTTAGTGAGACCCTGTCGCAAAACAAAAGAAAGAAATAATGGGCTGGGGTGCAGCCCCGTGGTGGAGCGCTTGCAAAATATGTGCAAGGCCCTGGGTTCAGCCCTCAAGGACCACACGTTAAAAAAGAAAGAAATAAGTAAAGAAAGGAAAGGAAAAAGGAAAGGAAAGGAAGGTACTGGACAGACAACCTCTGGATCACGCGTGTCCTCACTTAGACATGACATCCTGCTGATTTGGCTTACCTTACTTCTGGGTCAGCCCCATGTTCTAACAGACAGAGCAAACTTTGTGGCTTGCGGTATTCGGCGGCCAGGTGGAGGGGGACGATGGACTGTGTCTGCTGCAGGAAAACCAGAAGGTGTTACAAGCAGTTCTGAAATGGCGTTTGTGTTAGCTTGCCATTCCAAAGGCCGACTGTGGTGGTATCGCATTCGTTCAGTGGTCTTCTGGGTTGTGCCTGGAATTTTCCTTCTCTATTGCCGGTTTTCAGTGACCCACCCCCAGTGAATTCCATATCATAGAGCTTGTGTCTCCCAGAAGTGCACATTTGCCAGAACAACAGAAATAGCACTCGAGAGGTGCAAAGCTGGTGCATGCCCATAATCCTAGCGACTTGGCAGGCTAAGGCAGGAGGATTACAAATTTGAAGCCAGAGGCAGCCTGTGTAACTTAGTGAGACCCTGTCTTAAGATAAACAATAAAAACGCAGGCCTAAGGGGTGCAGGGCTGGGATTTAGCTCAGTTGGTAGAGTGCTGCTGTGCAGTCTCTTGAGTTCCCAGGTTCGATTCCCAGCACCACAATAATGGAAGAAGGACATGGCAGTCCATTCCTGAGGCAATCTCCAATCAATCAGGCATTGAAAACCCTATGAAGGTTGCTATGCATCAGATACGACTCGATGGCACCTAACAACAACATGGGGTGCAGCTTGGTGGTATAGCACTTGCAAAGCCTGTGTGAGTTCCTGGGTTCAACTCCCCAGTAGCACACACACAAAAAAAGAAACAGAAAAACAGAAAGAGGCGCAGATGCCTTACCCAGAGACCGTATGCACTCAAGGCTTTGAAAGTTGATATTTTTTGTTTGATTTTTGTTCTTTGAAAGACAATGTCTTAGTGTGTAGCCTAGGCTGACTTTGAAGTGGCAAACCTCTTGCCTCTGCCTCCCCAGTGCTAGAATCACAGGCATGGCCACTGTGCCAGGCTCCTCCCTCACCTTGAGACAAGAACTCATGAGGTTGAGACAGGGCCCCACGAAGCCCAGGCTGACCTAGAACTCGAGATCCTACTACCTCAGCCTCCCAAGTGCTTGGATTACAGACGTGGCCACCATGCCCAGCCTGGAAAGTTGATTCTAATGAAGAACTCATAATGTAAAATTAATGTCATGGCTATGAAGTCACTTAGTCCTTAAATTAACCCAAGATGATTGACAAGTGGGTGTATTTTTAAGGCTTTGCCAAAGTCATATTATCAGCAGTAAAACCTGCATTTTCAGGGTTTCCAAAGATAACACAGCATATGTTCTATCTGTGGTTAGTGGTGCTGTTTATGCCAGTTCTTAAAATATATATGTAAGTAGTGGTTTTATATCCCAAGGACAGGATAGGGAATAGGCCCGGGGAAGGGGGAAGGTGACTTCCTTTTTAAAAGAAGTTAGTTGGGCTGGAGATGTAGCTTAGAGGTAGACGGTTTGCCTAGCATGAACAAGGCCCCAGGATTGATCCTCATATATATTTAGGAATGAAATTTAGGAATGAAAAAGAGTATATTAAGAGGGGAAAGTATACCATGTTTTCTCGATTCTGAGCTATACCCTTTTAACAGTTTTAGAAGGCTACACAGATGGGCATTAGAATTGCATGAATATTGGATACTAATCCACATCTGATTTTGTAGCCCTCTAAAACTTTTGAAAGTATGCAGACTAGAATTCAGGATGCATGCTAATTCTACCACACAGACCTAATTACCATGGGTATATAGGATGGGGGCTGAGGTTCAGCTCAGTTGGTAGAGTGCTACTCTGTGTGCTCTGAGGCCTTGGGTTCGATCCCCAGCACCGCAAAAATGGGAGAAGGACCTGGCAGTCCACTCCTGAAATAATCCCGAGACAATCATCAGCCTTTGAAAACCCTATGAGTAGCAGAGAAACACTGACATAGTGCCGGATGTGGCATAGTGTCAGCGAGTGTTTCGTTCTGTTGTACACAGGGTCGCTCTGAGTGGGACCCGTCTTGATGGCACACAACAACAGTGATATTGGAGAGGATGATGTTAGCATTCTTCCAGCCAAGCGACTTCTAGTGTGTTTCCCCATCAGTTTACATGCAGTGAGGGGAAGGGGATGTCGCAGCCCTCCTGCGCATTGCTCTACACACGGGATGCACTAGAGCTGGGCTGCTGAACCGGGTGCATGGCAGGGGTAGCGAGGAGCTTGGGGAGTTCACAATTATTAGGCCTCATCCTTCCCTACGCCTCCACCTGTTCTCTAAAGTGGCTAAGCAGAAGAGGGAGTACCTGGCTCAGAAGTAGTCTGTAGCTGGTGGCGTTGGCCAGGATGGTCAAGGGCTGGTTGACGGGGTGGCTCCTGAGGAGCACTTTGATTGTAGTGCAGTCTTCTTTGATTATGGCCTCATAAAGTTTAGTGTGTAGGACCGTGCCTGGGCTGTCCTCCAGCGACTTGGCACTGTCCACCACCAGCTCTCTCCTTCCCCTCTTGGTTATATTTCCCATCAGAAAATCTTACGAGCGAGGACTTACTAGCTCACAGGGAAAGGTTGCCATGGAATCAGTCAATCTCTTTATGATGACCCTTTCACCTCAGTTCTAGAACCATGAGAGAATTGTTGAGAGAGTTTTGACTGTCAACACAATTCAATACATCTTGGAGCCAAACCTTTTTAGACTTTGTTCTCTGCTTGTATAGTGCCAAATGTCAGCACAGTCTTTAAGCTTTCCTACTCAGTTATAAAAACATCCAAACTGTCATCTTTTGCCTAAGATTATTTCTGTTTTCTCTTTAACATCAACTGCAGTTCATATAACTAGTGGAACTAAAATAGAGGAATTTGTACCTTAACAGAAAAATTATTACATTATATTTAAAGTAAGAAAACATTTTTTTTTCTCTGCTTTTTGCTTTTTGAGACAGGGTATAGCTATGGAGCCCAGGCTGGCCTGGAACTCAAAATCCTCCTGCCTCAGCCTCCTGAGTGCTAGAATTACAGGTGGGCCCAGCAGAAAACACCTTTTAACCTAAGTATTTTTTAATTTTAGTGAACTCTTTCCTTCTCCCAGTATAGATGAAGTTTTTTTACTGGCATAGGAATAGTCCAGTTTGGAGATGTTTTGGGGCTGCAATGGTTGCTTATATAGAGCTAAATGTGTGCCTTCACAGTGTGACCTAGTTGGTCCCAACCTTGACTAATACATAAAAGTCATCTGAGAGCTTTTAAAAAATACTAAAGTTGCTATGTGCAGTGGTGCATGTCTATAATTCCAGGTACTCGGGAGACCGAGGCAGGAAGGACCATGAATTCAAGACTGGTCTGGGCAACACAACCAAAATAAAGACAAACATCTAAAATAAAAAAAAAAAAAAAAAGAAAAGAAAAAGAAAAAAAGAAAGAAGAAAAAAAAAAATCAAAGTTGTGTTAGGGGTGTAGCTCAGTGGTGTAGCATATGCTTAGCATGTGTAAGACCCTGGCTGGGTTCCATTTCTGGTACGAAAGAATCCCCCAAACAAAAACCCTAAGAGTTTTTCACAAAAAATAGCCTTTGAGTTGGTGAAGCTTCTATGGTGAGGGTGCAGTAAAGGTCCTGACCTGCTTCTATAAAGGAAGTTCTGTGTCATAGTGCTCAAACCTGTGGTACCTTTGGTGCAGCTAAATAGTACTGATACTTGTATCTACTCCTTTAGTTTGGGGAACAGCTTGGACACTGAGATCCTCCTAAACTCCTCCTATGATTCTAACTGCCTGTAGCTATAGCCCTTTGGCATCTGATTCTGTCAGATCTTGGAAGCTAAGCAGGGTTGGGCCTGGTTAGTCCTTGGATGGGAGACTGCCTGGGAACACCAGGTGCTGTAGGCTTGGGAGATGGACCTGGCAACCCACTTCCAAAAATCAATCTGCCATTTAAAACCCTATGAACAGCAGAGAAGCACTGACAATAGTCTTTTGCCTATTGTATGCAGGGTTGTTATGAGTCAGACACTGACTCAACGGCACCTAACAACAACAACATGATTCTAACGTACAGCCACGTTTGAAAACTCCTGCTCCAAGTTATGGTTTTTGAGAGCTTAGTTGGTAGAGTGCTGGTCCGCACTTGCAGACGACCCAGGTTCGATCCCCAGCACTGCAAAAACTGGAGAAGGATGTGGCAATGCAATTCCAAAAGAATCAGCCATCGAAAACACTGAGGGTCACCACGAGTTGGAACCGACTTGAGAGCACCTAACAATAACAACTTGTTCTTGAGTTGAAATCTCTTGATACTCACGTTTTCTCTGTTTAAGAAAACTAAGCATTTGATTCGTTCTGTTTGTTTGTAGCCGAGAAATATTTTTCTTCATGGTCCAGACCAGCAAGTAAAAATAGGAGACTTTGGTCTGGCTTGCACAGACATCATACAGAAGTGTACAGATTGGACCAATGGAAATGGGAAGGGTAAGGGCTTCTTTGTTGTTGTTTTGCTTTTGCATAAAAAAAGACCCATGGTTGAACCTGTCCGTATTTAAAGAGACTCATAAAACCTTTATGACAGAGCCAAGGTAAAGACAAAAGGCAGCAGTTGCTCCCTTAGGAGCTCCAGCGTCCTGCCCACAGTATGCGTTCCTTGATACTGACAGTGTTAACACTGTAATGTGTAACGTGTGGCTTTTTAAATTGTAGGAACACCAACACACACGTCCAGGGTGGGGACCTGTCTGTATGCTTCACCCGAGCAGTTGGAAGGATCAGAGTATGATGCCAAGGTGGTATTCATTGCTACTTGTCCTTTTATTTGACTTCTGCAAGTGTAGCTAAGAAACAGTAGAGCAGATGCGGAAGTTGTATGGTGGAGATGTCTGGGGAGACAGCAACGCCCTGCAGGTGAACTGTCGTGTCAGACCGCCCTAACAAGATGACTCACCTTTCAGCCAGTCCTCCGGCTGCTTCACTATTTGTTAGCCAGGCGTGGCGGCTGATCCCAGCACTTGGTGGGCTGAGGCAGGTGGATGGGTGAGAGTTCAAGGCCAGTGTAATCTTTGCAGTGAGATTTCCAGGCCAGCCTGTGCTATATGGCAAGACTCTGTCTCAAAAGCCCCTCTCCCCAGAAAAAAAAGTAGTGTTCACCTCAGGCAGCTAGAATTCATAGAAGCCTGATTTTATCTTCTCATCTTTCTAACTTCAGACTTAGGTAAATAGATGGTATAGGGACACCTGCCATTCCACATCATATGAAAGAATGGGAACACTGTAAAGCTTTAATTCCCATTGTTCCTTGAAGAAATGTTAAAACTGGGTTCACCCTCCCAGTACCGCAAAATGACAATAATAATAGGAGGCTGGGGTTGCTGCTCAGTGGTGGAGGGCCTGCCTAGCATGTATGAGGCCCTGGGTTCAACCCCCGGTACTACAAAAGAAGAAAAAAGAAAAGAAAAGTTCTAACTTCATGTTGAACTCTCAACCCGTCCTCCCCTTTTCCAGTCAGATATGTATAGCCTGGGGGTGATCCTGCTCGAGCTCTTTCAGCCGTTTGGGACGGAGATGGAGCGAGCCGAGGTTTTAACAGGTGTAAGAACTGGTCGGATTCCTGAGTCCCTCGGGAAAAGGTGCCCGGTGCAAGCCAAGTACATCCAGCTCCTAACCGGGAGGAATGCATCTCAGAGACCCTCTGCAATTCAGCTGCTGCAGAGCGAACTTTTCCAAACTTCTGGAAACGTAAGTAACCTTCCTTTTTTTGTTTGTTTTTTAATGCTGAGTAAAATACGAAACTTAGAATAGAATTTGTTTAAATTGCGAGTCCTATTTCGTGAAAACCAGTTCAGCTTCGAATAAGGTTTATGGAAGCAGGGGTTACACCATCCTCAGAACTCCCCGACGGTGGATCAAGTACTAAGTTTAAGTTTACACCAGTAGCACAGCTGTATTTGTAGATCACGTGAGTTGACTCCCCAACTGTCTGCTCTACAAATGATACACTTGTCTTTCTAGCCTTACCTTGCTAAATCATTAAAAATGTTTTATTTTTCCTTCCCGACCACAGCATATAACCTTTTCTAAATTATAAAAGTGCCTACTGGTAAAAAGAGATTTGTCAAAGGGTTAAGGAGAGGAGTTATTTGGAGGAGTCAGAACCATGGCAGAGATAGCTTGTGGCATTAAGCTCTGCGTGTACAGTGGTGTAACATTGCTTTTCAGTCCTCTGACATGGCATCGATGGTCCCAGGACAGCCCATTCCCTTCCTCCCTTCTGATATGTGGGCACAGCGCCAAGCCCAATTGTTAGTCGGCATATACTGGAAAGAGATGATTCATCCATTCTGTTCCTCTAGAAAGTTTGTAAGGTTTAATTAAGGGTTGATTCCAAGATACAGGCACAGGCTAAGTTCTCTAGAGTTTTGCTATTCAAAACACAGTTCCCGGAGCAGCGACCAGCCAGCCGCAGCAGGGCCACTTGGGAGCTCCACCCACATTCTGAGTCATAGTCTGCATTTTGGCTGGTAACTCTCCTGAGAGGTGTACAGTGTTGGAGCAGCAGCCTGCAAGTATGGAGGGTCTCCAAGTGGGGTCTTCAGGCCAGCAGCAGAAGATCCCGGGGAACTTGCTAGGATTCCCAGGCCCTCCACAGTCTTCTGGCGATTAAAGGACTTCTGGGAGGGCAGAGAACAGCAGTCTGTGCTTTAAGAGTCTGCAGCAACTCTGATAGGCAGTGGTTTGTACACCACTTTGTTGTTATTGGGTGCCATTGAGTCAGGTTAGACTCAGCGACCTTATGAACAACAGAATGAAACACTTCCCGACTCTGTGCCAGGAACACTATCTTTTTATTGCTTAAGGCAATTGTTGCAGCCACTGTGTCAGTCCATCTAGTTGAAGGTCTTCCTTTTTTTCATTGCCCTGCCACTTTTCCAAACATGATGTCCATCCTCCAGGGATTGGTCCCTCTTGGCAACATGCCCAAATATGTCAGACACAGTGTAGCCATCCTTATTTCCAAGGAGCACTCTGGTTGCACTTCTTTTAGGACGGATCTGTTGGTTCTTTTGGCAGTCCATAGTATATTCAGTATTCATCTCCAGCACCATAATTGAAAAGCATCAGTTCTTCTGTCTCCCTTATTCCTCCTGCCTCCACTTCCCAACTTACTGGGATTACAGGCAGGTGCCATTGTGCCCAGGTTTTTTTTGTGTGTGTATGGGTTAGTAGGGACTGAATCCAGGGCCTCACACATACTTTGCAAGTGCTCCACCACTGAGCTGTGCCGTCAGCCCCCTTTAAAACTTTTTTTTATCTTGAGACAGGGTCTCCCTAAGTTACCCAAGCTGCTCTGACCTAGAACTTGTGATCCTCCTGCCTCAGCCTCACAAGTTGCTGGGATGACAGGCATGCACTGCTATACCTGCCCCCATTATCCATTTTTTATAAATGTCATGTGGGTTCCTCACTGGAAGACAGGGAGGCAACACACCCGCGCATTGTGAACAGATGTACAGTCACCAGGCACCGACACTTAGGGATAAGTGGCTCGATTGACCCCAATCATATGATTTTGCTATCCATCAGTGTTCTGCAGGCTGTTAGTACACCACGGCAGCTGACACTTGACCCATGGGGTCGGGGGGCTGGTGGTATTTAACTGCGAAAGCTGGAGTTCTCGTACAGCGGGACTGTGCACTGAGGACTCTGGAGCAGCCATTTTAACGGAGCTTAAGATCTTCTCTTTGCAGGTGAATCTCACCCTGCAGATGAAGATTATAGAGCAAGAAAAAGAAATTGAAGAACTAAAGAAGCAGCTAAGCCTCCTTTCTCAGGACAAAGGGGTCAAGGGATGACACGGAAAACGGGGACCTGCCTGTTCAGCCTTACCTAGGCTGTATCAGTAATACAAAAGCAGACTTTACACTCTTGGTCAACTGGAATGTAAATTTTTAATCCTTGGTAGGGGATAGATGACATGATTCTTAATTGTATTTAGTGAGCCTGTAGGAGATTTATTAAAGATGTCAGAGTATCCCCAGCGGCCTCCTCCTTCAGTAGCTGTCAGGACCTGAGACTGCTCTCAGTGAAGTCTGCCCTGCCCTCCCTTCCCTCCCCCCAGCTTCTATTCCTGAATGTCCTACTTAGATATTACTGTCCACAGCCTCTGAAAGTACAAATCTAGGCGTCACCCTGCTATTCCGATCTGCGCTTGTCGACCATTCTGCCCTCCTCTAGAAGGCTGTACTGCAGAAATCAGAGCGCACCTCTCCCCCTCGCTGCCCAGGCCACAGGCCAGCTAGGCTGTTGCCACTCTGACCACTGCCAGTTACAGGAAAGACGCCTGATCTCCTTGGCTCAATCCTTCTGCTGGCTCTGTGCTGCTTCTAAGACCAAGGTTCGGCTTCCTGGCACAACGCACCACCTCTACCTTTTTTCTGTTCTCTCCTCCAACTTTGTGCCATTCTTTGCAACCATGCCCCCTTGAACTCCTTGTCCCCAAGTGATCTCAGAGCAGCAGATACCTTCCTGCCTCCATCCTGTGCTGTTGCCGTGATCCTTTCCCTTTATTAAAGTTCCCTAAATAATCCAGACATTCCTCCGAGGTGGCAATCTTGTGTACCCATTTCTGTATCCCAGAAAGTGCCTGCCACAGAGCTGGCAGCTGTCGTGGTACACAGCACATGACTTTAACAGAATTTTCAATAAAGTGAAACCCATAAACCAGATGATGTTTTTATTGATACGTGACAACTGGCTTCGGTAAAAAGACTGATTCTAGAAGTCCCTTTACTGGCAGCAAACGGGAAGCACCGCCGTTCTCCACATGGAGCCCGGTTACTGGGGTTCACTGGAGGAGCCGGAGGGCAGCGTTGAAAGGGGCCAGGTTCTCGCATGACTTCAGCCACTGCTGCACGTTGGCGGGTGCCGCCACGCCGCAGCCTCCCGTCTGTTGGAGCACAGACCACAGCACCACATCTGCCACGGTGAGCTCACTGCCAACGAGCCACGGGCTCTTCCCCAGAGCAGAGTTCATGGAGCGGAAAACGGCTGCCCTTTCTTTACTGCTGCCGTCCTTCAGCTGGAAAATCGCGATATCCACCCAGCTGTCGATGAGGGTGGAGCTGACCGCGTTGTGCTTCTGGCCGAACAGAGAGAATAGGAAACGCGCGATGTTCCCTTCCCCCTCGATGGGGCACATCGTCTGCACGCTGAACTTCATCTGAGTCTTGGGCACTGAAAGGAATGGGAGAAAACACGCCAGGTAGTGGCAGCCAGAGGCAGCCCCATGTCCTGCCTGGAAAGGGAAGGTGCTGACAGCCATGGTCTGACGACAAAGCAGGCGTATTTTTCAAGAATATTGCATTTTCTGTCTCCAAGAGGTTTAATATTCAAGAATATTTAAATATAAACTATCTTAAAAAAGGAAGGACAGCAGCTCTACCACTGTGGCATCCGATCCCGTCAGATCTCGGAAGCTAACAGGGTTGGGCCTGGTTAGACCCTGGACAGGGACCACCTGGAAACACCAGGTGCTGTAGGCTTGGCAGAAGGACCCCGCAACCTACTCCCAAAAAACAATAAACCATTGAGAATCCTACACATAGCAGAGAAGCACTAACAATGCTGTTTCGTCTGTTGTACATAGAGTTGCTATGAGTCGGATACTGACTCAAGGACACCTAACATGTTAAAGTAACCTGGTGCCCCTTTCTGCCATTTGCTTATGACAGTTTTCAAGCTAGAAGGGACCTCAGATCATCTACTCCCAACCCCTGTTGCTGAAGGAGGTGGAGGCCAAGGACCAGAAACCAGTTGTCCTCTTGCCCAGGCTGGGGATCTCTGCCATTAGTCTGGCTCACCTTACATGGAACTGAGGCCAGTAAGGTAGCACTGGATGAACCGCGCCAGGAGGGGCACGTACGAGTGGGATAATGAGTAAGTCATACCCTGCTGTCCTTGAGGGCCCTGTGCAAAGATAACATCAGTGTCCCTGGGGCAAGCTTTAGAATGTGAGGCCGGATGGCTGTGACAGCCATACTCCCCTGCTCTGTCTGGTTGGACAGGACCCCCTTCCTACAGTGCTCAGAAGGCCCCCTGCAACTGCCTTACTCAGAGACCCCAACAAGAAGGGCGACTTTGCGTCAAGATTCATCTCTGCTCCCCTTCTGGACCCACCCCACCGGTAGCTCTCTAGGCTTAGGGAGGATTCGACCTGACAGCCAACAGCTGCCATCCGGGCTGACTGTCCTCTCCCTTTGCTGCCTGTCCCATCGCACAGCAAGTCAGCCCCAGTCCTCTCTACTTACCATTCTTCCAAATTAAAGTGAAGCCCAGCTGATACTCATGGCGGGGCTGTTTCTGAGTCTGTTCCCCAAAGCACCGGAGGAGGTTCTCGGGCACGCTCCTGACGGACGAGTGCGTGTGCACGGTGGACAGGACCCTGTAGTGCTCACAGAGCAGGCTGTGCAGCACCAGCAGGGAGAGCGGCGGCGAGGCTGGGTTGGCGTTGATCACGATATCTTTCAGTGCCCCATAGTCCTGGGGAGAGACCGAGACATGGAGCTGACAAGAGCCATCTGGGTGTCCCAGTGTGCCAGGTGCCACCTGGAGACCTTCATCAGGATCATTTAACTGAATCCTGACTCCCAGGAAAAGGAGCTGTTGTGACCCCACTTCACAGTGGGGAAACTTTGGGTCCTGGGGAGGGAAGTAACCGAGTCAGGGTCACTGAGCTTGGCAAGAAGTGGAGCTGGGGGGCTGACTCCGTGTCCCAAGCACCTCCACTATGAGCTCCTCACAAGTAGAAAGTGCACTTCACTTTCAAGTGAGTAAGACAGATGATCAGGTATGGCACTGCTATTTGTCCCTTTTTACCTAAGCTAAAATATGTTTTAAAAATCACACATGCAGTTATTCCATATCTTTCTAATAACAATGACCACCTGGCTGGATAGTTTCTGCATCTGTTTGTGTTCATCAAGGTGTACGCAGAGCTCCTTGAAATAGGCCTGGAGGCTGGGCATGGTGACACATACCTGTGATTTCAGCACTTGGGAGACCAAGGCAGAAGGATCAGGAGTTTGAGGCCAGCCCGGGGTTCACAGCAAGACCTGGTCTCAAAGAGAAGGGGTTGGCCCCAGAGATCACTGGTGATGAGGGAAGAGGACATTGCTAATACGAGGTGCTGCCTAACACGTCAAAACCTGCAGCCTTTTTGGAGGAAGACACTTATTTCTATGCTTTTGCTCCTAATGACGAGTGCGGTTCATGCACACGGTCAGCCAGATTGCTTGGCCTCCTGTACACAGCCTACTGCCACTCCTGGTCAATGTCCTTTATGCCAAGTTAGGCTGAATGCTTTCCAGTTTCCCGAACCGATCAGATTACTTGACACTGTCTTTTCTGGGGTTAGCCCGATTCATCTTGAGTACCATGTGCTTTGAGAGGCCTCCCCAGCACACGGAAGAATCACTGCTGCGTCTGTGCATACTCATCCAGGGGCTCTGGCCCCCTAGCGGGCCTCATTCAGGCTCATCTGAGCCCTTGGTGCCCACAAACATGTACACGATAAGTGGGCAGTGTCTCTGGCACCAAGGCAGAGACACGGAGGTTGCCAAAAATGGAGCCCTGGGTGAGTCTGCAACACCGCCTCCACTTTTAGGCCTTTAAATTGTACCACTCCTCACCAGTTCTGGAGGAGATTGTTGTTGTTGTTGTTGTTAGGTGCCGTCGAGTCGGTATCCGACTCATAGCGACCCTCATAGGGTTTTCAATGGCTGACTACTTCGGGATTGCCTTGGGAGTGGATTGCCAGGTCCTTCTCCCATTTTTGTGGTGCTGGGAATTGAACTCGGGACCTCAGAGACTGCAGCGCAGCGCTCTACCCACTGAGCCAAATCCCAGCCCTCTGGAGGAGATTAGTAGTAGGCAATTCTGGGACAAACCATTTTGCACTCTCAAATAAGTGCCACTTTAACACACAGGCCACTCTTTGCATTGGGATGGCCCCCTAAATTAGCTGAAGCCTATAACCTTCAATCATGAAGGCTGGCTGATGCAACTCACTTCTATGTGGTTTTTTTTTTCCTCTGATAGTAGGGAGTTGAACCAGGGCCTTGCACATGTTTTTGCAAGCACTCCATCACTTAGCAGCACCCTCAGCCCATTTTTCACTCTTTATTTTGTGACAGGGTCTAAGTTACACAGACTGCCTTTTGCCTCGAACTTGCAATCCTCCTGTCTCTGCCTCCTAAGAGCTGCGATGGCAGGCCTGCGCCACCGTGCCCAACCTGCAAACTCCTTTTACTACAGCAAATTGAATTTACACAAAGGATGTCTGACACGAGAGACTGGCTTTTAGCAGTCTTTTGAAAGGGGTGGTGGAGTTTTTGTGCCTGGGCAGCCACTTTTTGGTTGAACCCGAGGCATACCCATTGAACGATCTGAGAGCTGTTCCCTCCAGGAACTGCAGGAGGCTATAACTCTTGAATCCCTCCTCTGCCCTCTGCTGCTTCTGTTCTCCCCTTGGTCTGAGAAGTCAAGAAAAGATTTGGGAGCTTGCCTCTTCTTACACCTCGTGAATCTGTTCTGTGCTCAGACACGATCATTTACAGGAAAAAAAAAAAAAGGACCACCTTGTTGAGAACTGGTAGGCCAAGGAACAACGGCACTGGCACAATTTCCCGGTACTAACCACTACCCCAGCCCACATGGATGTCTCTCAGCTTTCAAATGAACCTACCTTTCCAAGCACCGAATTCAAGTCCAACGTATTGGTAGATAAAGTGGGCTCATCCACTTGCATGATGTTGGTTACGTCCAAATCTGCATCCGGGGTGTGAATCATCTTGGAGAGGCCATCAACTGCTGCCTTCAACTCATACAAGCGCTTTAAAATATCATCTTGGCGGGACTCGAGAGCTTGCAGAGATGGGTCGGATGCTTCCTAAACAAACCCACATCTGAGCAGTCATTTTCTCTGACCTCAAAGTGATCCTTCTCAATTTGATCACTTGCCTTACTTTGCCCCATGCATGCCCAAAAACGTCCTACCCTTTAAAACGGTAGTCCCCGACCTTTTTGGCACCAGGGACTGGCTTTGTGGAGGACAATTTTTCCATGGCTGGGGGTGGGGTTTATAGTGGTAGTTTCAGGATGATTTAAGTGCTTTACAATAACTGTAAAGCACTTAAATCATTTATTGAGCAAGCTTTACTTGCTCACCTGCCATTCACAAGGTACTTACTGGTCTGTGGCCTGGGGGTTGGGGACCCTTCTTTAAAAGATATTACAATGGGGCCTAGGGATGTAGATCAGTGGTAGGGCACTTGCCTAGCATGCTCAAGGCCCTGGGTTAGATCCTCAACACCATACACACAAATTACAAGAAAGCAACAGAATCATCTCATTTTCCCTAGGCTAATAGATCCGGCAGATGGATCAACAAACAATCCAATAAAACAAGTAAAAATGCTGGACATGGTGGTGCACACCTGTAATCCCAGGACTCAGGAGGCTGAGGCAGGAGGGATGGTAAATTTGAGGCCAGCCTGGGCTACCTAGTGAGACCCTGTCTGAAAAAAAGTAAGTAAATAAAGTTTATGGCTTGAGACTTATTCATCAGCAAGTATTTCTAGTTTTTTACTGTGTGCCAGACCTACCTGTGCTAGGTAACAAGGATGCTGGGCACCTCATCCTAGTTGCTAGGAAGGCTGAGGCAGCATCGCTTGAGCCCAGGAGTTCAAGACCAACCTGAACCATCTAAGGATGCCCCATGCTTTTTTGTTTCTTTCCTTGAAGTACTTAGGTTGTGCATGTTAAGAAAGTTCTCCACCACTGAGCTGTACTCCCAGACTCATTTTTATTTTTTATTTTGAGACAAGGTCTTGTTAACTTGTGCAGATTGCCTCTGGCCTCGAACCTTCGATCCTCCTGCATCCACTTACTGAGTCACTGGGATTAGAAGTATGTGCCATGGTGCCTGGCAACACCTCTGTCTTAAAACACAGTGCAAAAACAACCAATGAAAGCTTGGTCTCAAAGGATGGGTGACATTTCCCTGGGTCTGTGCAGCTGAAGGGGCACTGGACCATGTCTCCATGGCAGTCTCTAGTTGAAGGATCACTGAACCATATCTGCTATTTTTGTCCTAGCTCTGTAGTGAGACAAGTGTTAATGTCATTGGGTTTTAAACTAACCTACCTCCCTTCCAATCTAGGCAGAAAGCCATAAGAGAAAGTGAAGAATAATATGCAATGGGGAAACTGAACACAAAGGGTATCTATTCTACCCATCTCCTGGAGAACAGACAGAATGCCATCCTTGCAGGAAATCCCAGACATGTATCTGCAGTCAATGAAACAGTGAAAGACTTGAGTAGGTACTTAAAAATAAGCAATCAACATGGCCAGGAAACATGAAAAGGACCTCAACTCAGAAGGTGGAGAAGTTTAGGCTGGGTGCAGTGGTGCACGCCCTTAATCCCAGTGACACGAAAGGCAGAGGCAGGAGGATGGCAAGCTCTAGGCCAGAGGCAGCCTGCCTAACTTAGTGAAAGCCTGTTTCAAGCTAGAAAGTACAAAAAGGGCTGTAGGTGCAGCTCAGTGATAAAATGCTTGCAAAGTATGTGTGAGGCCCTGGGTTAAGACCCCAGTACTGCGAAGAAAAAAAAGGGGGGGGGGAACACAAATTGAATTTCATTAGGATACCTATATTAGGACGCCTACCTCAGTACACCTATTAGTTTTGCACAAGATGCAAACACCTCGAATTCACCTCTCTTTAATGAAAACATAAACCAGTATAACCACTTTAGAAAACCACTTATGCAGTTAAAGTGGGAAACAGACCTTCCCAGGGATCCAGCAATCCCATTCCTTTGTACATGCCCTAAGCCAGCTGGTGTACAAAACTATTCGGTGCAGAATTCATAACAACAAAATGGAAAGCGATCCAGTGCCTAGGAGCAGCAAAGATAAATAGGCGTGGTATAGTACTGCAATGGAACAGCATACCGCAAAGACAGCTATTTTATTGTAACAAAATGACTGAAAACCACATCTACAAAAAGCCGGACGTAACAGAGCAGGTATGGTATGCTTCCAATTACATCAGGATTGTGTGGTTTAGGGATGCATGTTAGGTTGGGAAAATAACAGCTAAAAACAAGACATTAACTACCATAAAGGTTAGTACTTTGTGGGAAAACTTGTCAGTGGGAGGCGGACAGCTGACAATGTGTGTCCAGCTGGGGAGACGGCGACCCTGGGGTCTGCTCTAGAAAGTCCTCAGGGTGAGCGTTTATGCACTGTTCACATTTCTTAAAATCTCGTAATAAAAAGTTTAGAAGCAGCCATATGATCAAAAAAATTAGAAAAAAAGATGAGCAGATTGTTTTAACAGATAAAAATTAGGGTGACTCGCTGGCCGGGCATCGCAAAAAGCCGAGGCGAGGCTGGCGGACTGGGCGGGTCCCTAGGGCTGGTCCGAGGCAGGTGGGAAGCCGTGGACGGCCACGGACGGACTGAGGTCCCAGCGGCTGCCGCGGCGCCTGCGCACTGCACACGTGGGGGACGGAGCAGGGCGCGGCCGGGCCGCGGCGCCTGCGCACTGGGGGGGGGGGGCGCGCACTCCTACCTGCACGTGGCCCGTGTCCACCGCGGGGCTGCCGGTCCGGCCGTGCACGTTGGGGAGGCGGTACATGCAGGTTGGAAGCTCTACCCGCAGAGGCGCGCCGCCCCCGTGATAGGACTTTACCTGATACATCGGCATCGCGGCCACTAAAGGGAAGCAGGTGGCGGGCGAAGGAAGCGAGCGCTCGCGAGACCGTCCTCAAAGCAGCCACGCACAGCGCGGCCACCCTCTCTCCGACCCAGCTGCGGGCGTCTGGGAGTACGCATCCCGCCCCCTCCAATTGGCCCAGCCGTTCTTCACGTCACGGACTCGACCTTCGATCTAACCAATCAGGAAAGAGTGAGGGCTGGGAAGCCCTTTTGCCGCCCCGCCCACGGGGGCGGGGCTCCGTGTCAGAAACAGCCAATAGGCGGCCGGGAGGCGCGGGTCGTGTGGGAACGGCGGCGGCAGCGGCGCGAAGTCTCCGGCGGTTCCTTCAGGCAGGTCGCCGTCTGGCGCCATGGAGCAAGCTGAGGGCCCGAGGTGAGCGGGGTGCCCCCTCCGACGTCCGCGGCGCTCCAGCCTCCCGGAGGGGGCGCGAGGCAAGCGAGACGCGGGGCGGGCGCGCGGCGCGCAGGCGCAGAGTGGCGTCTTCCGCGCGCGCCAGGCCCGGTGCCCCAGGAGTCAGGCCGGGTCGAGTCCCGGGGTGTCTGCACTTGGGGTGTCGTCGACTTCGGCCCGCGCCCTCCCGGGACTGCTCAGCGCTGTGGGGTTGAAGGCGGAGCACGAAACCCCCGTAGAGTGACTTTATTGCCGTTTTGCCTGGCTTCCCTTTTTTGATTCTTTTTTTTTTTTTTTTCCTTTTTGATAGTGGGCGAGGTGAACCCCGGGCTTCACGCATGCTCTGCAAGCTCTCTATCACCGAGTTGCACCTCCAGACTTTTTTTTTGTTTGTTTTTACTTTTTATTTTGAGACAGAGTCTCACCAAGTTGCACAGGCTACCTCTGGCCTCAAGCCTGCTATCCTCCCGCCTCTGCCTCCAGAGTGCTGGAATCAGAGGCGAGTGCTGGGATGACTGGCGTGCAGCTTCTGTCTCTCTTTAACTGAGGTTATGGGGGCCCCAGGGAGACTCCAAGGCATATCCTAATTTACACAGGTGTTTTTAGGTTAAATGTACATCTTCCTGTATCTCTTGAGTGTTTGATTTGGGGCTGCAGAGCTACATAGAATTCAAGGTAGGCACATTTTCCAACTGCCAGCACAGTTGCATTCAAGGTCAGATTCGTAAAGGCAAGTTGGATGACGTATTTAAATGTTGCATATAAGAAATGGATGTGTAGCCGGGCACAGTGGCTCAACGCCTGTGATCCCAGGAACTCAGGAGGAGGAGGCAGGTTGGAGGCCAGAGGGCAGCCTGTGCAAGTTAGTGAGACCTGTCTCAGATTTTTAAAAAAATTTTTTTTCTCTTTTAAATGGGCTAAAGTATGTACTCTGCCTTGGGTTCAGCCCTCAAGTACTTTAAAAAAAGAGGAAGAAAAAGCATATCGTCTATGGTGTGTTGTCAAACTTATTTTTAGAGAGAGTTTCCATTTTATGTGAGGTCATCTGCAGTCAAACATTATAGACAAATAGGTTCTTTGCAACCTTGAATAAAGAGTAAAAGTATTTATTTATTCCTTTATTTTGTAAGAGTTCATTAGAGGTCTACTATGTGTTAGGTGCAGTGGGAAATACCCAGAGATTTCTCTGTCAGGCAGGAGGTCCTCTTTCCATTATACCCAAGTTACCAGTTACAACATTTACTAAAAATTGCTGCATTCATGAACATACGGGATACATTCTTAGGATGACTAGGAGTTGGCAGGTAGACAAGGAAGGGGCAGCAGTTCAGGTAGTTTAGATGGAGACTTACTTAGACAGCAGCTCGGTGTCTAAAGACCTTGTCATACCCATGAAACAGCTATTTCCTGTGATTAAAACATAGGGACTTAATAAACAGAGAAAGATGGGAGAGAATGAAAAAGTAAGGCAGATTAGGACTCAATCATGACTAAACCTTAATACTTCATATAATAGACAATGGGGCACTAGTAAATTTTTAAGCCTAAAAATTATTGGACCAGATTTGTTTTCGTTTCAAAAATAACTGGTGGTTGGATGGAGGATAGATTGGAGACAAAACAGATGCAAAACTCTGATAGCCAGTCAAGCAAGAATTTGAGCAGCTGGGCATGATGGCATACTTCTCTTAATCCTAGCATTTGGGAACTGAGGCAGAAGGATTGAGAGTTTGAGGCCAACCTGGACTATGTAGACTCTCTCACAAGTAAGAACTTGAGGGTTTTTGCCACTGCAGCTGGGGACAGCTTGGACTCCGGCTGGGATTTCATAGGCAACCATTGGCACCCGGTTTCTGAGATGATGTTGGTTTACACAATTTCCCACTGTGCTTAGTTTTTTCAAATTGAATGGGAAATGTTGCTTTCACTTTACAGAAAAGATCCCATTGCTACAAAAGATTATTGACCTGCAGCTTGAGGGATATGTGTTTCTTCCATGTAAACTGATGTATAATTAGATTTTTAAATGTTTATTGAATGTGGAGTCTCTATTCAGAAGTACTTGGTGACAGTTGTTTAAAGATTGTAACATTTATATTTGTTAGTATAATAGTTGGTTATGTTTATGTAATAAATGACTGGATTAGACCCACTAATAACACATGAATCATTTCCCACAGTTACAATCAAGATGAACCTATGCTCCTTGCTTGGTTTGAATATTTGCTTTGTTTCTTGTAACTGATTTCTTTAGTACAGAACTTGCTAAAGCCATCAGACCTATCGATGGGAAGTCAGTCCATCAAATATGTTCTGGGCAGGTGGTACTGAGTCTAAGCACTGCTGTGAAGGAGTTGGTAGAAAATAGCGTGGATGCTGGCGCCACTAATATTGGTAAGTTTAGGAAAGTTTAAGCCATAAGAAACAAAGTAAGTTTACACTATTTAAGATACGTTTGTTAGTATAACATAGCAATCAAGTGTTGGTATACAAATAAGTTATTATCTTAAAGTTAGTGTTTATTACATGCCTAGTTCTTAGCCACATCACCCTGGCATCCAGTCCCATCTGATCTTGGAAGTTAAGCAGGGTCGGACCTGGTTAGTCCTTGGATGGGAGAGTGCTTGGGAATATGAAGTGCTGTAGGCTTGGGAGGGGCTGGGATTTAGCTCAGTTGGTAGAGTGCTGTGCTGCAGTCTCTGAGGTCCTGAGTTCAATTCCCAGCACTGCAAAAATGGGAGAAGGACCTGGCAATCCACTCCCAAGGCAATCCCGAAACAGCCAGCCATTGAAAACCCTATGAGGGCCACTATGAGTTGAATACTGACTCGACAGCACCTGACAACAACAACAGGCTTGGGAGAAGGACCTGGCAGTCCACTTGTGAAACAATCAGCCATCAAAAACGCTATGGATATCAGAAAGGCACTGACATAGTGCTAGACATGGCTCCGTGTCAGGGAGTGTTTTGTTCTGTTGTGCAGAGGGCCACTATGAGTTGTATCTGACTCCACAGCACCTAACAACACTAGGTAGTAGGAATAACAACACTGGTCAACTTTTACTGTATTCTTCCTATGCACCAGGTAGGCATTGTGCTAAGAATTATGCATGCACTGGACGCAGTGGCACAAATGTGTAATCCCAGTGACTCGAAGCAGAGGCAGGAGGATGACAAGTTTGAGGCCAGACATAGCCTGCATACCTTAGGGAGACCCTGTCTCAAGATAAAAAATTTAAAATGGGCTGGGAAACAGCCGAGTTGTAGAGCACTTGTAAAGTATGTGTGAAACCCTGGGTTCAACCCACAAATACCGCAGAAAGAATTATACCTGCAATATCGCATTTCATACGTAGAATAACTACGAGTTAGGAGTTATCTCTGTTGTACAGATGAGGAGATTGAGACACAAGGAATTTACTTCTTTTGAGGTTATAAAGCTAGTAGAATATGACCTGGAAGTCTGATTCCAGAACTTGTTCTCTTTAATGATGATGTTAAAATTATTCATTTTGAAACAAAAGAAAAGGTAAAAACCAATGTAGGTCAAGTAAATAGCCCAAAAGGACTTTAAAAAATAAAATATACAGAATAACAGCAGCATATTTAAATAAAAGTGTAGTTATGACAGATTTGCGTTATGTTACAAATAATGTCAATAAATAGGCTTCTAGCGTGAATCAATCTTTGAGCAGTAAATATTTTAAACTTTTTAGATCTCAGGCTTAAAGACTATGGGATGGATCTCATTGAAGTTTCAGACAATGGATGTGGGGTAGAAGAGGAAAACTTTGAAGGCTTAGGTAAGTTGAATTTTTCTAATTGTATTGTAAAATAATTGGGCCACATGTCTCAGAATTTTGAGTAACACTGTCCTGGGAAACACAAAAGCAGTGTTTCAAAACCAGTTTCTGTGGTAGGTGGTGTGCATGTCCATTGCTGTCTCTCTTTTTTTTTTTTTTTTTTTTTTTTTGTGGTACTGGGGGTTGATCCCGGGCCCTCACGCCTGCATGCTTTGCAAGTGCTGGACCACTGAGCTGCACCCCCAGCCCTTTTATTTTTTTCCGTAGTTTCTGAGACAGGGTCTTGCTAAGTTACGCAGACTTCCTCTGGTCTCGAACTTGCGATCCTCCTGGCTCCGCCTCCCAAGCCACTGGGATTACAGGTGTGCGCCACCACGCCCAGCTCCATTGCTGTCTCTTGAGACATCTTGGACCTTGCTTTACCTCTCTTTCAGCTCTCAAACATCACACTTCTAAGATTCAAGAATTTGCTGACCTCACTCAGGTTGCAACTTTCGGCTTTCGAGGAGAAGCTTTGAGCTCACTTTGTGCACTGAGGTGACGTACTATCCTTTAACTTGACCCCTCCTGAAAACCTCTCTAAAAATTAAAAACTGTTAGAATCATCATTGTTTGTATTTTATCATGAGAATTATCTGCATCTTTAATTTCTGGATTCTCTTACTTGTAATCTGGGATAACTTCTGAAATAGGAGGAATAAGTGAATTAAATGAAGCAAAATAATAGTGTTAAAAGTTGTTACCTGTTATAAAGCAGTGATTTCGTAATTTTAAAGTAGCACAGAAGTTAGGGGTATACCTCAGTGGGTAGAGCGCTTGCCTAGCATGAGTGAGGCCCTGGGTTCCAGCATTGCAAAAAGGAAAAAAGTAAGGCATAGATGATAGATTATAGGTACTGATTTTTTTTCTTTTTTTTGGTACCATTGGTTTTTATTTTCAATTTTTCAGAAAAGAAGTAAAGCCCCTATTTAATTATAATGCAGATTCTAAACTTTTATGATTTATGCATATGAATTACAATATCTTTTGGATCCTTTTAAAAAGTTTTGTTAGAATGCCAAGTATGATGTCTCATGTCTGTAATCCCAGCACTCATGAGGCTGAGGTGGGAGGATCACAAGTTTGAGGCCAGTTTGGGCTGCATAGTGTAACCCTTTCACTACCCCCCAAAATTATTACAACAATAGTAATAAAACCAAGAAGTACTTATTTGTGAATAAATGAATTTTGAGATCCTTGATTGTTGTGCAGTTCACCATAAAAATACTAAATTAAACAAGTATCAGAATTATCTTTTAGGCTCCTAAACCTTACATTATTTTTTTTTTTATAATTACTCCTCACCCATTTAAAACCTTCTGATTATCTCAGAGGATCATCATGTGTTAAATATATATATATATACACATATATAATCTGGGATATATGTGTGTGTGTGTATAAAATCTGGGATATATATATAATCTGGGATACACACACACACACACACACACACACACACACACACACACACACACACGTTGTTTTGGGTTTTTTTGAGACAGTTTCTTGCTGTGTAGCCCAGGCTGTCTTGGGACTCACTGTGGAGACCAGGCTGGCCTCAACCTGAAGTCAGTCCTCATTCCTCTGCTGCCCCAGTGCTGGGATTACAGGCGTGCATCACCATGCCCAGCAGATCCTCACCTTTAAAGAGAGTTCTGAGAAAGGAGAATGGGAAGAAGAGTATTTTGCATCCTCCCCTGGTTAGTCTTTAACCAGACGTGACACGCCTGGTGTTCTCTTACAGTGATGTGACTATTTCTACCTGCCACACATCTGCAAATGTTGGGACTCGCCTGGTGTTTGATCACAATGGGAAAATTGTCCAGAAAACTCCCTACCCACGACCCAAAGGGACCACAGTCAGCGTGCAGCAGTTATTTTATACACTTCCTGTCCGCCATAAGGAATTTCAAAGGAATGTTAAAAAGGTAGGGTAAAGTCAATTCCAATCATCAAAGGTTTTATCAAAGATATTTACTCTTTGGGTGACTCCTCCCTCAATTTTTAAGAAGTGCTTTGTTTGCCTCTCATCAAAGACTTAATTTTAGGATGATTTACCCTTTTCTTAAAAAGAATAGTTAGATAGTGTTTATTAGGAATTTTAATATAGGAAATGAATCCTTTAAGAAATAATATCATTTTTGATTATCATCATCATCATTATTATTATTTTTTTTGTGTGTGTGTGTGTGTGGTACTGGGGGTTGAACCCCGGGCCTCATTGCTTGCATGCTCTGCAAGTACTGGACCACTGAGCTGCACCCTCAGCCCATTTTTTTACTTTTTGAGATAGGGTCTCACTAAGTTATGTAGCGGGTTGGGATTTAGCTCAGTTGGTAGAGCGCTGTGTTGCAGTCTCTGAGGTCCCGAGTTCAATTCCCATGCACCACAAAAATGGGAGAAGGACCTGGCAATCCACTCCCAAGGCAATCCCGAAACAGCCATTGAAAACCCTATGAGGGTCGCTATGAGTCGGATACCGACTCGACGGCACCTAACAACAACAAGTTACGTAGACTGCCTCTGGTCTTGAACTTGCGATCCTCCTGCCTCCACCTCCCAAGCCACTGGGATTATAGGAGTGCGCCACCATGCCCAGCTGTCTTTATTGAGTGTGTGTGTATATGTGTGTAGAGCTGGGGATTGAACCCAGAGCCTTGTGCATACTAGGCAAGCATTCTACTACTGAGCTACACCCTTAGCCCCATCTTCAGTTTTTGATAAGATTATTTTTCTTGGTTCCCTGAAAATTGAATTATCACAAACTTTCCAAATCTGGATGTTAATGAAACAGCTAAATGCTATGTAATTGTTGTGCTTCAGAAGCAGATTATAAGATTGCCTGTATTATGTGACTACAGTGTTCTGAAATCAAATGCCAGGGATAGGGGTGAATGCCTGTGATCCTAACACTCGGGAGGTTGAGTTGGTAGTTGTGAGTTCTAGGACAGCCTGTGCTATAAAGCTTGACTGTGTCTCCAAAAAAAAAAAAAAAAACATAACAACAAAAAACTGGCCTCAATATACATAGAAAAAAAGCCCAGAAGAGTGGACACTTGCATGTTTCTAGTGGTTATTCTGAATGTGAGGTCTCATATTTTTTGCTGTTTTCCTTGTGCTTTTCTTTATATATGTGTTTTTAATACATGCACATACATTTTTTCATAATCCAAAAAGTTGTTGGAGGATATGTAGCTAAAAAACTTCCTTTACTTCTAAAGCAATTTGTGCTGATTTTAGGTTCATTAAATTTTTTACAGGGTTTTCCCAGTCGAGCTATCCACCAGTTTTTATGTGTGCTAAGAAAATGTCCTACCAATGAGCTGTATCCCTAGCCTCATTTTAATTTTTTCATTTTGAAACAAGCTCTCACAGGCCTCTGGCCTCAAAATTGCCATCCTGCCTCAGCCTCTTGAGTCACTGGGATTACAGGTGTATGTCATACCACCCAACTCTCCGTTGTTATTTATGTATTTATGTATTTATTTATTGGTACTGGGAGGCTGAACTCAAGGCCTCACACATGCTTTTGCAAGTGCTCTGCCACTGAGCCGCAATCCCAGCAGTACTAGGGGCCTGAGCATGGGGCCTTGTGCATACATTACGAGTGCCCTGCCACTGTACCCCAAGCCCCCTTTTTTATTTTTTAAATTGAGACACGGTCTCCCAAAGTGACACAGACTGCCTCTGACATTTGTAACCTGTGATCCTCCTGCCTCCATCTTCGGAATCGCCGGGATTACAGGTGTGAGCCACTGTGCCCAGCTGAGATTTTGAAGTTTTATTTTGTTTGGTTTGGTTTTTGAGACAGGGTCTCACTACGTATCCCATGCTGGCCTGGAGCTTGCAATCCTCTTGCCTCTGCCTCCTGTTTCTGGGATTATACGAGTGTCCCACTGGGAGATGTACTTTTTGGCGCTGACAGAGGTGTACGTGGAGCATCTGCAAGTGAGAGGATCGTGATGAGAAGCCAAAGCCTGAGTGGCCTTTCCCAGCATCCTGGGAGATGCCTCCTCATAGCTGCTCATGTAATTCATCCCCATATTTCCCAAGTGATAAGAGAACATTGAATTGGAAGTTGTAACTTGCACCCGGTGATTTCTGCATGATTCAAGTAACATCGAGTCTGGTGTTTGCGTTTTTCAAACAGGAGTATGCCAAAATGGTCCAGGTGTTACAGGCGTACTGTATCATTTCAGCAGGCATCCGAGTAAACTGCACCAATCAGCTGGGACAAGGAAAACGGCAGCCGGTGGTATGCACAAGTGGGAGCACCAGCCTAAAGGAGAACATCGCCTCTGTGTTTGGCCAGAAGCAGGTAGTGGTGGCCAGTTATTGCTCTAGGAGTTATAGCAGCTCTCCCTGTCCTTTGTAATAGAGAATAAAATCCAAGAACTGATTATTTATTTATTTATTTATTTTTTTTTGCGGTACTTAGGGGCTGAACCCAGGGCCTCGAATGTACTTTGGAAGTGCTCTACCAGTCCATTTGGTGTGCTCAGCCCATTTTTTATTTTTCATCTTGAGTCAGGGTCTCACTAAAGTGCATAGACTGCCTCTGGCCTCGAACTTGTGATCCTTCTGCCTCTGTTTCCCGAATTGCTGGGATCACAGGCGTGAGCCACCATGCCTGGTTCAAGAACTGCTATTTCTAAGTAACTATTAGAAAGTTAATGTGTGAGAGCTGAAGTTTTTTATGCTTCTGGAGAAGGAAATAGTGCATACTTCAACTCTTTATCTCTGGAAAACATAAAGTGTCATGGGTCATGTGTTGATTTGTGAATAAGAGGGGATTCAAGTGTTATGTCTTTCTGGTAAAACTACTGAAGTCATT